>JAQQSK010016104.1:0-10554 GCA_028658325.1 Potorous gilbertii | reverse complement strand
CAACCATGAAGCTCCTTATCCTCACCTGCCTTGTGGCCCTTGGCTTTGCCAGGCCTGTAAGTACATTACAGAGTTTAGAAGGGTCTATTCCTATCAGTGGTTAGGAAATTTCCAAAATGGCTACCTAAAACAATTGATCTTAAATCTCAAATTTCAATCATTTCAAGGATTCATTTGGTTCGTCACTAGTCAGTCAAGCTTTCAGACAAGCAGAATTGCTACTATTCTGAACCTAGATTTGGGTGACAAAATTTAAATTTAGTGGTGTGGAAGGGTAGTGTAGGAAATTTTGTGTCCAGTTATCCATGGAGGGCAAGAATTGGAAGAAACAGAACAAAAAAAGGAACCAACATAAATGTCCACTAAGAACTTCTTTTTCTTTCTTTTTTATTTATAAGCAATGATACTCACTCCTTCCTAACTCCTCCCTTTGAGAAAACAAAACAGAACCAAAGAACCAGACCCTTCTAATAAATATGCATAATCAAACAAAACAAATTTCCACATTGGTCACACACAATGAGGCAAAAATATGTCTCATTCTCCATCTTGAGTTGGAATTCTTCAGCCAAAGATCAGGCTCATTTCTGTCCTACTCCCTGTTCATTGTTCAGATCCTCACCCACTGACTACAGCTGCTTCAACAGGCCCAGGAAACAGCACTGGGTACTCATCTACTGAATCTGAACTGTATAAATTTCCGGGTCACAGTCATGCAAGGTAGAATGACTCCCTCGACATCCTCAAAAGGCCCAAGTTTCTCTATTTATTCAGGTTAATACCTGAGTATAAAAATTATGCTATTGAATAAAGTGGGATTATTTTTCCAGGAGTAATTGCAACACTCAGTCCACCCCACTGGCTTTTGTCTGACTTTGCAAGCTGATTTGTTCATGAGAGAACTTCCTGGAAGGAAGAGAGGTGAAGATTTAATAAGTTTGCCCTAAAACTAATTGGGGCAGACAGGTGTCTCAGGGCCTGTTGTCACGAAGCCTTATCTTCTTGAGTTCAAATCTGGTCCTAAAGATTTACTGGCTGTGTGAACCTGTCTGGGAAAGTCACTTAACCCTGTTTGCCTCAGTTTCCTCAGCTGTTAAATGAGTTGGAGAAGGAAATGGCACACCACTCTAGTGTCTTTGCCAAGAAAACTCTAAATAGGGCTATGAAGTGTTGGACATGACAAAAACCTAATTATCTTTGTTTTATTTTGCAGATGGTAGAAAAGATTTCAGAAAGTGAGGTAAGATACTTTCCTATCAAGCCTAGGATTCCCATGCTCTGCATGTCTATAGATCATTTAACAAGAATTTTTAAGCACCAACTACATGCCAGATTTTGTCTTTGGCACTAGAACCACAAAGATAAAAAATGAAATATCTTCCCTCAAGAAGCTGCCTGAAGTTTTGCTTCTGGTTAGTTGGGCACAGACACCCAAATTCCCACTTAGAAGATAAAACTTTACGAGTTAATATAGGCAGATAGGCTGCAATCTAAATTTTGGAGGAAGTAACTACCTTGATGAAATCAAGAACCCATTTGAATCTAATCACTATAAGGACAGATGGACACACATGGAATGAGAGGAGGGCAGAGCACTTGGATAGAAAGTGTGGGGATTGTAGAAAACTTTGGTGCAAATCTGAAGTTATTCAGATGACCTACAAATTTAGCAATTTGGTATTTAATATGCAATATTAACGCATGAAATAGAGTATCACTTAGTGAATTTTATGTTGCTTTATCTTGTGTCCTTAACTTCTAAAATCCTTGTGGGCAGAGATTCAACCTTTTACTTTTTTCTTTTTACTTTATCTCACCCACTTAGGAAGCATTCAAAGAACATATCGAAAACTTCAGAAATTGCTTCAATAAGAACTTATCCAATTAGTCAAATAATTGCTTTTTGCTTTGAACTCACAAATGTTTGCTTTGAATTAGTGTGGTGCATTGAGTATTTATGTGATTCATAGTCAAGAATGCTAAAAAGAATTTTTCTTTCCTTTCCCAAGGAATATGTCGATGAAGTCTCTGAGGTAAAGTCTTCTCATTTAAATAAAAATATTGTTATATTCCCTAGTGTTTTAATCTTTTAATGGATGGTGAGAGAGTTTTGATTTTTATTTCTTTTAAACAGAAGCACCTCAAAAGGAGGTTTCCAGTAAAGGTAAAATTCATTTCAATGTATTGGCAAGGATTTCTCATTGTGGAGTGGAAATTCTTGTCTTAAGCCTCTACCCTTGGTCCCATTCCTTCCCTTCTTCTCCAGCAAATTGCCTTTATAATCATCTTTACTCTCTCCCTCCAATACTTATCTTCTCCTTAAATAATGGTTCTTTCCCTTGTGACTTCAAACATGCCCAATCTCCATCCTTAAAAATGTCCTACCATTCCCTCAAACTACTATCCTTCCCTTTCACAATCAACAGTTCCAAAACAGAACTTATCTTTCTTTCCAAATTCTTCTCTTTTCTAAAACCATTTCTGTCTCCAAGATTCATGACCTCATAGTCATTCTTGAAGCTTTAATTTTTCATGCCTTATATATCCAATTAGTCATCAAATCTTTGTATCTCTCTCTCTGTGACATATCTTGATTCAGACTCTTTATCTTTGCTGGCATAGCTACCACTTTAGTTCAGGACCTTATTGACTCCTTCTAAACTATTGCAATGATCTTCTAAGTGCATTCCTACTCCCCTTCCATTTATTCCAATTCATTTTTCACACAGTTTCCCAAGGTGATTTTCCTTAAGCATAGATATGGCCATGTTACTCCCCTACTTTACAAGATATGTGAGGAGAGAAGAGGTTTAGAATTGCTTTTGTCAGGAAAGAGAGAAAATAAAATAAAGAGGAATAGTATTGCCTTGCTGAAATGAAAGATCAGTTGAAGTTGGATAATGCAAATTGATAGCATATCCAGTCGACCTGGTTTTTTGTCTTCCTCTAGCAGAACATGAGTAGGAGCAGTGGAAGAAGATGGTGAGAGCAATTAAGGGTTTGACAAGGATGAATAGTGGAGTTATTTAAAATCTACAATGGCAGCATCTATAGTGCTAGGCATTAGCACTATACAAAGATACAAAGCTGAATGAGAAATGATCCCTGATCTTTAGAAGATTTCAGTCTCATGATTTCAGTTGGAGTTTCTTAGACCTAGCTTATAGGTTCAGCCCCATGCCAGACTCCAGGACCAGATCTGTCCCTAAACAGAGGTATTCATTTGCTAGTTGATCATCAAACAAGCCTTAGTATGGGGTTCTAGCAACTAGATTTTTAGTTATCCTTGTGAGAATGCCCCTACCCTATCTCACAATAGCATCATCAATCAAGTATAATTTTATCACTGACTTACTGATGTCTTTTCTCTCTTTCTAGAATGAACATCAGGTTGAAATTAATCATTACCTTCGACCGGAATCTGAAATGATGAACCTTTATTATCAGCCTTTTTATTGGTCTGAAGAAATGCGTAACCTCAAGATGACCAGCCTTCCAAAAGACGGAAGAATGGTTGTCCTGAAATCTACGGTTTCAGATGAAGGGCTTCCTTCTCTTCAGTATAAATCCCTGTCTGTTCCTAAATCAAAAGTCTGGCCTCTCCCTCACCGACAGATCCTGCCTTTCTCTACCCTCCGAGAGGTGCCTCTGTCCCACAAACCGTTGACCATTCCTAAGTGGGAGATGCTGCCCATTTCTGAGAGAGAGCGATTACTTGCTCATGAGAGAGAGAGTCTGCTTGCTCATGAAAGGGATATTCTTGCTCCTCAAAGAGAGATGCCATTTGTTCCTGAGAGAGAGTTTCTATTTGCCACTGAGAGAGTAGTTCTACCCGAACAAGAGAGAGAGATTCTACGTGATGATGAGAGAGAAGTTCTAGCTGTTCACAAGAGAGAGATTCTGCCTCCTTTTGAGAAAGAGAAGGCTCTGCCTTTCCTCCAACAGAGAGTTGTGCCTATTCCCCGGAGAGAAATTGTGCTTCCTTATCAGAGAGACACTATTGCCCGAAAAGAGATTTTGCCTGTTGATCAACGGGAACTCATGCCTGAAGTGGTAGCTTTTGATCTCTATCCATTCCTTCAACCAGTGGCCCCCTTTTACTATCCCTCTGAGCTGAATGAGGTAAATTCATTTATCATTTGCCATAGCAACGATCATTCAAATACGATCTCAGGGTTTTTTCTACAAAAAAAGAAATGCTAAGAAGAGTAGAGATGGGAGGCAGGAATAAAAAAACTGTTCAAGAGGGGCATAAATATAACCATTGGGGAACTAGTGAACAGTGGTCAAGAACTGAGTGAAGGGCATTTGTTTCTCCATTTCCAAAGTGGTTTCTTCTATCTTGTTTGTACCTTAAAAGTTGCCTAATTCCTCAGGGTAGTTAACTTTCTTTCAGATTAAAGGTTGCTAAGCCAGGAATTCATGAATAGATTTCAAGGGATCTGTGAACTTGGATGGAGTAAAATTGCATTTTCATTCTCACTAACTTCTACATGAAATTGATTATAAATATAGACAACCAAAGATCATTCTAAGAAGATGTCTTGAGGCTTTACCAGACATCCAAAGAGACCAAGACACAAAAAAGTCAAGAACCCTGCTCTAGATCACCAAAATTATTTCTATACACAGAAATTTACACAGGCAAAAGACCACATGCTCCTTCCTCTGTGCTCTTCTCATAGTTTGGAGTCAATGAGAATGGAATGTATGCCTTTGTTTAGAACAAGAAGAGAAATAATCACTTAGTCCATTAGAAATTCAGGGCAATTTAATTCAATAAACATTTCTGAAGCAACTAGTGTGTGAGTAGCATTATGCAAGGTCTTGGGAAAACAAAATAGAAGAATATAGTCTTGAGGGGAACTTGACAGCTGTCTTCAAGTCTTGGAAGGAAGGAAATATCTATTTGTTAAGTGCCACTGTGTGCTGGGCAATGGGCTAAGAGCTTTACAAATATTATCCTATTGGTTCTTATAACCACCCTGATAGGTGGGGATGTCATTATTCCCATTTTACAGATGAGAAAACTGAGGCTGATGGTTGCTAAGTGGCTTGCCCAGAGTCACACAGCTACTAAGAGTCTGAAGCTGGATTTGAACTCTGGTCTTCCTGACTCCAGGTCCAGCACTCTCTCCACTGTACCACCTATCTGTCCATACGGGTAACAGGAATCCCATCACCCTGATCTTACAATGTAGAAATCCATCCATCAACAAATATTTAGTAAAAATCTACCATATGCCAAGTACTGTGCTAAGTGCTGAAAATACAAAGAAAGACAAAAATATAGTCTCTGCCTCCAAAGAATTCAATCTCTTGGAAGATAAGAAATCATAGCAAATAATCGAGATCCTTAGTTGTACACTTTGTGTTAAATAAGCATCTACTTCTGCTATAATGTGCAGCACCATTTTACTTTCTTCTTTCTCTCTCTGCTTTTTTTCCAGAAAAACTAACAGGATCACTCAGATGACTATATCCTCCTGGCATTTGGTAAGTCGTTTGGGTTTGGAAATCAGACAAATCTTCTGACTGTTTTCTACCCTATGGCTAAGGTCCCTGACTCATATTGAGGGAATTTTCTTATTTCTTTCCCTTGGTTCCAGAATTACTCATTCATAGGATCATAGATTTTGGAGCTAGAAGAGATCTCAGAGATAAGACTGTAGAGAAGAACTCCCAGATGAGGCAATGCTTTCTCCCCATGCACAATAGCTGCATCTTAGACTCTTGGAGAGCCACCTAGACTAATACCCAGAGTCCCACAGTCAGGCTGTGTCAGAGTCAGGACTGAAAACCAGCTCTTCTCCCCTACACCAGTCAGTCACTCTCTATATTAAAGGCATACTATAGAATAGAACACAGTAAAAGCATTCAGAAGGTCCAACACAGAAGTAATGGTATGAGTAAATATCAAAAGTTAGGGCGATGATAGGTAGGTTCAAGCACTCATTTTCCTTTAGAGCTTTATCTATGGGGAGGGGAGTAGTCTAAGATAAGAAAATAACCCTGGGAGGTAAGTGTTATCGTTATCTGCATTTTATAGAAGAGGAAACAAAGGCAAACAGGGTTAAGTGACTCGCCCAGGGTCACACATCTACTAAGTATCTCAGGCTGAATTTGGATTCAGGTCTCCCTGACTCCAAGCCCAGCACTCCATCCACTGTACCACCTACTTGAATTTACTAAGCTTCATTATTTCTTTGCTGGGTAACTTTGAACAAATCACTTAACCTTTTCAAGTCTCACTTTCTTCGTCTGTGAAATAAATAATAATACATCTCCTACCTACTTCCTCACAGAGTTAGGACAAAAACATTCTATAAAAATTAAAGTGTCACATAGAAAGGAGAACTTTTATTGTTGGCCAGCTAATGAATTGTCATCCCTTGATAAAATGTGTTTCTAAAAACCATGACGCACAATAAGAGATTGCTTCTGAAAAAGATTTTAAGATAACCAACATGATTTTCTTTTTTATTAACAGATTTGACTGTGGCTAGAAATCCTACTTGTCATCTCTCATCTATTTTTTGGTGTTGGAAGTCCGTCCTGTCCTCCTTGAATCTTCTGGCATACACCATTTTAATTGAAATTTTTGAAGGATTCACCATATACCAGTTTCCAGATTCAGAAGGGCCATCTTAAGTGGCCTCTGGGTGAATTAAGCACCAGATGTGTTTGCCAAGTTTCTTTCATAGTCATTTTATAAGGACAGTTTTATGAACTGTATTTCTTGTCAATGCCAGGATGCCTAACAATTCTGTATGTGGTCATTATCTTGTTTTCCAACTCCTACAATAAATTATCCCTGTGGGCACATTGCACTTGACCTGTCTTTATTGTCATTCTTTTGCACTTATTGACTCCTTTGCAAAGGCCCCCAAATGAGTGTTGCAGTCCCACACAACCTCAAAGATGCAACTTGAATGTTTGTTGAAGACTGCTTTGAAATTTGATAACCATGTCATTGAGAAACACATCAAACCACAGTTTGACATTCACTTGGGATCTCATGATTGGTTTCCAAGCCACAAGGCTCTCTTCATTCCAATACATCATCCACAGTGCTGCCAAAGTGATTTTCCTTGAGCTGAGATCTGACAATGTCACTTCTATTTTCCACAAACTTCCATGGCTCCCTATTTCTTCTAGGATAAAACCTAAACTCCTCTATTTGACTTTTAAAACCCCTCACAGCTACCTTTCCAGCCTTATTATGCAAAACCCTACCTCCAGTACTCTATGGTCCAGCAAGAGTACTTCCTCTCCTATTTCGAGGTCTTTGTATTGTCCTACATGCAAGGAATGGGTGTTCTCTTTACTTCCTTCACAAAGGATCCCTCTTTTTCTTTAAGACTCAGCTTAAGCACCAACTTACACAGGAAATCATTCCTTATCTCCCCATCTGCTAGTGTCCTTGCCCCAAACTACCATTTATAGAGCTCCTATATATTTATTTTGCATTTATTCAGTATATATTTATTCTACATATGCATGTACCTTCTCCCTCTGATAGACTGTTAGCTTCCTGAGAGTAGAGATCATTTCTTTCTTTTTTTCTGTCTTTGAATCCTGAATACTTCCCCACATGTATAACACACAGGTGATTAATAAGTGTTTGTGGATTAACCACCTACTGACCATTCTTCTTAAAAATGAATCTCTCTTCAAACTGAGCTAGTCAGGGCCTCAGACTGATAATGCACCATGGCCTGAGTGCTTGAAAGATTTCCACTTGGACCGAAGTCTATAACCTTATGACTAGAAAACACCAGTCGCCTAGTTCCATACCCTTAGAAACTAGCAAGACGCTGAGAAGCTTGCTTTAGCTTCTCTACTAAGTTATCCTTGTGAGAATGGATTAAAAGGCAATGAGCTCTCAAGTTTGTGCCTTCACCTTATGACTATTCTTTTAAACTACTCAGAATCACAGAGTATCAGTTGACTGGGACCTCATTGATACATGAGCAAGAATACCGTCTTCGGCATCTTCAGTAAATGACCATCTTTCCTGGAAGACACTCAGTGAGACAAAACCTATTGTCTTCTCAGGTAATCCATTGCACTTTTGGAAAGTGTTCATTGTTGGCATGAAGCCCTAAATCTTTGCAACTTCCATTCACTACTGCTAGTTTTGCCTTCTCAGTTAAACCCTCTTCCACAAGAAAGCTCATCAGATATTTAAAGACATCTCTTGTAGCCAACCTAATCCACAGGACCAAGGGCCATTTTTGTGTTTTTCTTTGTTATATGTCCAACTCACTAGTAATGTGCCTCTCCATGATTAGTGAAGCTGATCTCTAGGAAACAAATCTGGTGTATTCCTCGGGCCAGACTTTGAGCCTTCTGACATAGGAGAACCTGATCGATCATGCCCATCATATACAACAGCCTTCAAGAACCCAGGCTCACCTCTATGCCACGCCAAAATTCGTTAGAGTAGAACTTTCATAGAAATTTAATTTTAGCAACATAGTAACATAAGACCCTTTATCAAATTATTTGTTTGTATGAATACTAGTGCATACAATATAATAATATGTAGCATCAAGGTTTAAGCAGTGCTTTACTTACATTATCTCATTCAAGCCTCACAAAAACCCTGAGACAAATACTATTTTTCCCATTTTATAGATGAGAAAGTTAAGGTTGAGAGAGGGTGATTGATTTGCCCAGTATCACATAGCCGTAAGTGACTGCTTCAGTGCATTTCAAATCAAGGTCTTTCCTGATTCCAAATCTAGCATTCTATCCATTTTTCCATAATAGGTTCTCAAATCTGTACATTTGTTCCCTCCTTCCCATTTCCACTGCCAACAATATCCTAATTCAGATCTTTAATGGATTATTGCCATTGCCTCCTACTCACCTGGGCCTCTACCTCCAGCCTCTTCTAAAATATTTTATACGTTACTTTCAGATAAATCACCCTGATAGGCCAGTCTGACCGCAGACCTTCCTATTCAGAAATATTCAATGATTCTCTCTCTGAAGGATAATGGAAAGAGTGCTGGACCTGGTGTTCAAGGATCCAGGGTCAAATCTCAGCCCTTTTACTTAGGAACTGTGCAACCTCAGGAAATTCTCTGGGTCTCAATTTCCTTTTGTTAAAACAAAGGGTTAGATTGGTGACCTCTAAGATACCTTCTATTGTCTCCATCATCAGTTGCAGAAAGA
Organism: Potorous gilbertii; assembly: GCA_028658325.1. Classification (NCBI taxonomy): domain Eukaryota; kingdom Metazoa; phylum Chordata; class Mammalia; order Diprotodontia; family Potoroidae; genus Potorous; species Potorous gilbertii. Next base: position 1,371 of record JAQQSK010016104.1, on the reverse strand, counting down.
ATAACTTTCAAATTCTTTAGCCTGGCATTCAAGACCCTGCACAATCACATGTTGACTTGCCTTTCTATCCTTGTCCCACAACAGTCCCCTCAATGCCCCCTTCTGTCCAAATAATTAGTCCAAAATAACAGCCCTTATGTCAAAAGAAACTGGTATATTCCTTGCTCCACAAACATAGTCTGAGTTTTTCCACCACTACACCATTGGAAACCATTCCCTATAAAGGAATATAATCCCTGACATCTTCACCAATTGAAATTGTACTTATCTTTCAAGACTTTTCTCAAATACTGCTTCCCTTCTATAGCTAGCCTTTATCCTTATTGATCATGAGAAGCAGTAGGACAGACGGGTAAGGTAGGAAAGCCAGGGTTCATTTGACAAGTACTGGCAATATGATTTTAGGAGTCACTTACCTTCTCAGTGCTCTAGGCAATCTCTTCAGGCTATAAGTTGTAAAAGAAATTGCTGATCTTCATTTATAAAGTCAGTCATTCAATAAGCATTTATTAAGTATTTAATACATACAAGCCATTGTACTAATCACTAGGGACAGGAAGAAAGTGAAAAGCAGGGAGAATTTCCTTATACCAGTGAATCTCTATCTATTGGATCATAAAATCAGTAATATATCTAAATATATACCAGAGAGAAAAACTTTTTAACACTTCTCTTATCTATGCAACAAAATTAATTTCAGTAATATTTATGAAATGCAACAAATAACAATGACCAAAAAAGAAGTGTAGACAATGAAGATTTTCTTTTGTTGACTTTGTACGTGTAATCATGCTAGTAAAAATATATTAAAGATAAACAAAATAAACATTACACTGCAAAAAGGACATAGATAACAAACCCATAGTTAATGCAATTAAATTGCATTAATGTATTTTAATGACATCTATATCTTTACTTATCACTATTAATGATAACTTTACAGTTTCTGTTTTCAAGTTATAACTTCTGCAAGTCTGTCAAAGATTCATCAAAATTGATTTTCATTCCTATTCAATAGATACTATATTCAGTGGACAAATTTACTGCACACTTAATCAAAGACTTTCTACTCATTTTAATTTGGAAAGGTTTATTTCACATGAAGAAACACATAGAGAAATAGAAGACATCTTACAAATAAGGATAAGTTTGACTGAGATTCATAAAAATCCTATTTCACTATAAATTCCAGAAATTTCAATATTCTCCATGTCCTTTCTTTGGAATTGATTGTAGTGGTTTTCGAATATCTTCACAGAAAAAGAGTTTCTACTAAAGTATCTTTACCAGAAATTTTATTATCAATTTCTGTTATATTTGGTTAAAATGTTGAAAATTTTTCTACTTCTGCAGAAATCAGAGAAAAATGAC
>JAQQSK010016103.1:0-10554 GCA_028658325.1 Potorous gilbertii | reverse complement strand
CTTTGAGGGAGGTGGCTTCCCTTCTACTGGAGGTCATCAGGCAGAGGCCAGACAGCCCCTCTGAGGCCAGGTTCTGGAAACAAACCCATGTTCAGATACGGACTGGACCCGTTAGCCTTGGAAATTCCCCACTCAGCTCTGAGATTCCAGCTCTCCAGCATCTCTTAAGCTTAAAGTCACCCCAAAGCATCCTACTCTAGGTTTGTATAGTTCATCCTCTTCCCCTTCTTAACTCCTCCACCCCACTGATGGAGGTTTGACTGAACATTGATCCTTCAGGACCTGCTTTTGTTTAAAAGATGTTGGTACAGATGCTGCTGTAGTTCAGACAGACTCCTATCACCTCTCACTTCAATTATTACACTTTGCTCACTTGGCCTCCCATGGTTCCTTTCCATCCCTCCCAAGGGGTCAAGGTCATTTTTTAGGTACAGATCAGACCAAGGGACTTTTCTAGCTCACTTGACTGCAGTAGCTCTTTATTCCCTCTAGAATAAACTATAAACAAATCCCTCCATTTAGGTGCTAATACCTTTCCCAACTGGCCCCAACTTATGTTTCCAGGCTCCATGGCCATTTCTCTCCCTCCTGCACTTTGAAAGCCAGCTGGCCTTCTCTCTTTTCCTCATGAAGGATGCTCTATCTCCCATCTTGGGGCTTTGCTATCTTCATACATGGAATATTCTCCCTCCTTCTCTCTAAGTCCTGGAGGGCCTCTCTTCTTCTAAGCACCACCATCTGCATGAAACCCTTCCTGGTCCCCCACCCTAACCCACAACTAGTTGCTAGCATCTTCCCTCCCAAATTGCCTTGCATATAACTACTTTGTACATACATGTATCTATCCACTTTATATCTCTGATGTATTTTTTAAAATAAATGCACTGCTATCTCTTACTAGAATGTAATCTCTTTTTGAGTGGTTTGTTTCAATTTTTTTGTATTTATATCATCCCCCATGGCTGGAACATAGTAGGTGCTTAATAAGTGGTTATTAATTAACTGATTGATCCAGCTATAATTACTCTCAGGCTGTGATGCTTTCAGCAACAAAGGAGTCCATTAAACAAATCTTTCTGGAGTCAGCAGCTTTCCTTGGCCATATGAGGACAACAGAGAGGAGGTGAGGTGGTCAGAACATTTTCCATCTCTGGGGCAAGCCTTGGACTCCGCTTCTTTTACTGGCCTGGCCAAGTAGATCTGTTAGGCTCGCAAATTTAACTTGGACATCTGCTGCCTCTTCCAAAGAATTTCCTCACTATAAGTTTAAAATGTTTCCCCTTGGTAGGCTTAGGGGAGGAGAGTGAGTCTTACTGCAATCAATCATCATAAAATAAGAACCTTGGCTTTCCTTTCCCATATTCTCACTTACCTACAGCACACTGTAGTGGGTGGTCATTGCTGATTTCCAACCTTCCCAGGGCAGCAAGGTCCGTGGACCATGTGCTCTTTCCCATGTATACAGGGCCAACTTTCAATGAATTTCCAATTTTCAGAGCACAGGGCTGGGCCAAGCCCTTTGCTAGGAGCTTTGTGGGATAAAAAGCAGAAGGACAAGTCTCTGCTCTGCTCTGCTCTCAAGGAGTTTGGCACCTTGTTAGGAAGACAAGAAATAAGCCCAGTCAGCAACAGAGGCTGATCCGTGGAAGAGTCCCAGATCCCCCTAGGGGAGAGCACTGAACCAGGAATGATGGGTGGGAGCTGAGGAGAAACAGATTTAGTTTTGCTATCGGGAGGAATATTCTCCAAAATGGAGCTGTCCAAAAGTTAGAAAGGGCTTCCTGCAGATAGAGTTACTTCCCTTGCCTGAAGGTCTTCAGGGACAGGCTGGCTGAACCCCGTCTGTGGGCCATAGTGGGGATTCTTGGACAGAGATGAATTGGACCCAATGGTTCCTCAGCCTTCCATGTCTGAGAGTCTGGTTCTGTGAAGACAAGTTGGAAAATCACGTGAAAACATGGGATACATGTAGTGAGGGTTTGGAGAGGTAGTATCTTGTCATGGATATGGTGTTGGACTAAGCCTAGAGGGCCTGAGTTCAAACCCCAATTCAGGCCTTAATAGTTGTGTGATCCTGGACAGGTCCCTTAGCCCCTCTGTGCCTCAGTTTCCTGATCTTTAAAATGGAGTTATTGGATGGAATGCTTAAAAGGTTTCCTTTAGCTCTAAATCTATCATCCTGTTGTTTTGGGGCAGGATGAGGAGGTCACTAAATGAAGAAGTCCACATGAACTAGAACTTTCAGGGAGGCTTCAGGGAGGAAACACTTAAAAAAAAAACTTTAGGCACATATTTATGGACTTCAGTTTCTTCATTTACAAAATGAGAGTCCTTTCCAGCTCTGAAGCCTATTATTTTAGAGATATCTTAGATCTTAGAATAAATGGAATAAGATGGTCGTAAAGGAAAGTCAGCGTGCTGTAGGGGAAGGAATCTTCCCTAGAGACAAGATCACAAACTCCAGCTTGGACAACGACCAGCTCTGCAGCTCTGGTCTTATCTCATCATTCCTCTGAGCTTCAGGTGGGGCATTCTGAACAGAATATTTGCCCTGGAGGAGAGTGCCAGAGATATAAGTGAAGTTTCATTCAGTTCTACCAGCAGGAGCCTGCATCTCCACAGTATGTCTCTAGGTCTCCCTCCAGCTAGCTTCCCCAGCATTTGCTGCAGTCAACTTCTGTCCTTCACCTTGAGATAGTATCCTTTCACTTCAGTGGGGGTTGAAAAAGAATAAAGAAACATATATATATATATATATGCATATTTATGTGTGTATTCATACACATATATGGGGAGGAAGAGACAGAGAACAGTTAGGAGTTGCAGTGGATAGAGTGCTGGGCTTAGGGTCAGGAAGACTCATCTTCCAGAGTTCAAATTTGGCATCAAATACTTGCTAGCTGCGTGACCCTGGGTAATTCACTTGACACTGTTTCTCTCAGTTTCCTCATGTGTAAAATGAGAAGGAAATGGCAAACCACTCCAGTATCTTTGCCAAGAAAACCTCAAATGGGGTCATGAAGAGTTTACATGACTAAAACTTCTTGAACAGCAAATGTAAGTATATGCATGTTTGTACGTGTGTGTATATATCCATATAAATATAGATATATACATATATAAATATACACACAAATATACATACATTTGTTGTTGTTGATGTCACTCTGTGTCCCCAAAGGTGGGATTTGATCTGGACTATTCTTGGCTTTGAGGCTTTCTTTGTACTCACTAGGCACATCATCTGTTCTTATTTCTTCACATTAGATCCCCAGTTTTAGTGCATCTTGTGCTTCTTTGGGCACTGACATCATTACTCACAGTTTGGAAAGAGAGGGCAGTTAATTATCTTGACATCACCAGGCTCAGCAACTGTGGGAACATCCATGGAGACGGGCAAAATAAGGAGCAGCCAAAGCCTTCCTCTCCCCCAAACTGGCAATTCTGTTTCCATGTTTGGGAATTAGAGTTATTTGAGCTCCTCCAAACTCCTTGGAATACATTCCATTGACAGGCCAGACCTCTGGAAAATCACTGAGGCTGCCCGCCCCCCCCCCCCCACTTGCCATTCATTATCAGTGACCCTGACTTGGAGAAGGCTAACCTGGAATGTCTAAAGCCAAGGAGACACCTGGTGGATGTATTTTGAAAACCTTTCAGGTCCACGGACTACAGGGAAATCACTTTTTATTTTAGTTTTCTGCTAATTAATAGAAAAGAGATCATCAAGGATGCATATGCCTGGAAAAGGAAGTGAACCAGTCATTTACAAGAGACCAGGATAACAGATGGACATCCTGGTGCTGGACCAGGCTTCCAAGATTGCATCTTATTTTTTAAAATTAAATTTTATTTTATTTTTATATCCACATTTCCTCTGCCTCCATTTGAGAAAGCAAGAAAAACAAAGCCCTGTTTCTAACAGGTACAGTCAAGCAAAACATTCATTAATTCTTTTCTCTCTCTCTCTCTCTCTCTCTCTCTCTCTCTTTCTCCCTCTCCCTCTCCCTCTCCCTCTCCCTCTCCCTCTCTCTCTCTCTCAAGAGAGGCTCAGGCAAAATACTAGGGAACATTTGAGGAGAGAGACGCCACGTCAGGGGTATATTGGTAAATATTTAACAAGTGGCTCTCTGTGGAGAGAATGCGTAAATGAAGTCCTTTTAAGTTTATTTTGAATTATTTACATTTTCTCCATCACTTTAAGTCTACTCAATTGACAACAATAAGTCAAGTCCTGATTCGTAGCATTTGCTGATACTCAGGCGGAAATGCTCACATTGAACATTTAACAATTAGCTTTCTAAAAAGCTGATTTTAGCACCCCCCCTCCCCCCGGGCTAGAGAGGCTAAGGAGGAGGAATAGAAAAAGTTTCAAAGATGAAGTGGAATTGGAATTATAGAAGAATTAGAGAAAGATGAAAATGGGGAGGAGTCCATTCCATGAATGATGGAAAATGAGAAAGGACAGAATAAGAAAATGAAGAGGTTGGCAGTCCACTTTGCCTGGATTGTAGAACGTATGATGGGGGAGTAAAAATAGATCATGTTGGAAAAGCAAGCTGGGTCTCATGGTGGACAGCTTTGCATGCCGGAATCAGAAGACTGATTGGCACACAGTGGGAAGCCACTGGAAGCTTCTGAGTGCAGAAATGCTGTAAAGAGAAGGGGCTTAGGAAGATGATGTGGGTGACCTTTGGAGGGAGGGATTGTAGAAGAGAGAAACTGGAATATCAGGACTAGTTAGGAGGCTACTATAATAATCTAGGTGAGAAGGGTTAAGGGTCTGCGATGGATGGGGCCAATGGGAGTACAGAGGAGCACATGAATGCAAGAGATGTGGAGAAGATGGGATCATTACAACTTGACAACTGTCAGGATATGGGACCATGAGGGAGAGGAAAAAGCCCAAAGATGACCCTGACATTTCTATTCTGGGAGCCTGGGAGGCTGTTATCATCAACAAAAAGACCGATGTTTGGGGAGGAGGCTGATTTGGGGGAAGGTTTGGTTTGGATGTATTGAGTTTGGGGTGCCAGCAGGGAAGTAGAGGCATTGCTACTGTCCCACATGAATCTGGAAGAATAGGACGGAGATTCTGAAAGGACAGAGGTGGTAGAGATTCGGGAGTCAGTGATGTGGATGAGCTCATGGAAAGAAGGAAGGGGAAAAAGGGGAGGGTCAGGAAAGAATCTTAGGATATGTCCTCATTTAAGGGGGGAACCAGCAAAGAAGACAGAAAAGGAGATACCAGAGAAGTTGGAAGGGTCTTACATCCTCAACTGACTTTCGAACATTTCATATAAGGTACCTTATCTGAGAGGCATCTCAAACTCAGTATTTCTAGAACAAAACTCATTACCTCCCCCAAAATCTGCCCTGCTCCCCAACTTTCCAGTTACTCTTCAAGGCATGAGAATCCTCCCAGTTTCTTTGACTCAGCACATCTCTGTTACACTCAGTTCCTCTCTTGCATTCTCTCGACAAACCCAATCTGTATTTTTTCCCTACCTCCACAGCATCTCTCACATATGTCTCCCTCTCTCCGTGCACATAACGACTATCCTGGTGGATGCCTCATCACCTCATGCCCAAACTATTGCTCTACTTTTCTGGTGGCTGGCTGCCTTGAATACCTCCCTGCTTCAGTTCATCCTTCAGGCAGTTACCTGGTGCAACAGATAGAGCACTGGAACCAGGGACAGGAAAAATTGAGTTCAAATTTAGCCTAAGCACTTCCTAACTGTGTGACAAAATCTCTGTTGGATTCAGTGACCTCAACTGTAAACTAAGGATGCATCTACACTAAAGAGTGGTTGTTCATGTTTGTAAAATACTTAGCCTGGTGCCTACCCTAGAGTAGATGCTATCAAAATGCCTATTCAGCTCACATTGATGTCAAAGTCATCTTTTTAAGGTGAAGTTTGGAAATCACCCCTTGATCAATAAACTCCAGTGGCTTCCTTTGTCACTAGAACAAAATATATTTGGCATTTAAAATGTTGCACAACTTGGCTTCTTCCTATTTTCCCAGTCTCCTTATAACCTACTTACCTCTCCATACCCAACCTTCCGGCTACTCTGACCTATTTGCTGTTTCCCACACATTATATTCCATCTCCCATCTCCACATCTTTGCACTCACTCTCCCTCATGCCTGGAATGCTCCACTGTCTCACCTCCACCTTAGTTTCCCTGATTCTCTTCAAGACTCAACTCCATCTTCTGCAAGAGGCCTCCTCTCCCCACCCTCCCCACTTAGCACAGCACCCAGCTCTTGCCTTCCCTCCAAGGCGATTGCTTCCGTTTACACTACATATATCTCATGACAACATGTGAATTGGTTCTAACACTGTATGCAGTTTTCCAGAGTCACATCCATGAAGAAAGAGGGAAAGTAAATTTTCTCCTTTCTTCTTGGTGACAAACTTCAGTCATTATTGTCACTCAACCTTCAATTTCAGAGCGTCTTTGTGGTGAGTCTTCTTTCCCTTTGCGTTATTGCCATTGTACGTATTGGGTTTGGTCCTGCTTTTAACTTTACATCAGTTCATTTAGATTGTTCCATGTTTCTCTCTGTTGTTCATATTCATTGTTCGTTATGGTGCAGAAATATTCTGTTACATTCCTGTATAATAATTTGCTTAGCCATTTCCTAATCAAAGGGCATCTGCTTTGTTTCTGGCTTTTAACTACTGTAAAAAAATACTGCTCTAAATATTTTGTGTAGACAGGTCCTTTCTATCTTTGACTTCTTCACGGATTGGGCACTGCCTGACTAGGAGATACCAGAGTCACAGGTATGGGCATTTCAATTACTTTCTTTGTATAATTCAAAACTGGTTCCAGAATGGATGAGCCAGCTCATAGCTTCACCAATTGTATAATCTGTCTCTCCAAACCCCTCAGACGTTGACCATTCTCTTCTTTCATCATCTTCCACATTTTGCAAGGTGCAAGATGAAACCTGAGTCGCTTTGAGTGGCATTTTTCTTACTACTAGTGATTTGTAGCAGTTTTGTTTGTGTATAACTTGCAGTTCTTTTGAGAACTGTCTGTTAATATGCTTTGACTATTAATTCCTTGGAGAATATATCTGTATTAGATATTTGTGGTAGTTCCCTGGTATTGCCTGGATGCAAAGATATTTTCCACCAAGTGACAAATTTTCCTCTTACCCTAGTTTCACTGGTTTTATTCATGAAACCATTTTCCACTTTTGTGTAGTCAAAATTGCTTAATTTGGTCTTTGTGATCACGTCTCTCCTTTATTTTCTTAAGAATTCTTTCCCAAGCCACAGCTGTAAAAGATGGCTGATCTGGTTCTCCTCTCATTTTTTTATAGGATGACCTTCAATATTCAGGTCACACATCCATTTTGAGCTTATTGTAATATAGGGTATTAATTTCTGCCAAATCGCTCTCCAGTTCCCCAGTAATAATTGCACAACAAGCAGTTCTTTTCTGAGTAATTTATGTTCTTAGGTTTACAGAACATTGGATTATTAACTTGAATTGTTTCTGATTTTTCCATATGTCATCTGTTTTTCTAGTATACTTTTCTATTTCAACCAGTACCAAATAGTTTTGAAGATTATTGCTTCGTAGTATAATTTGAGCTCTAAAAATCTCATTCTCCCATTCATTACATTTTGTTTTCATTATTTCCCTTAAGATTCTAGACCTTTTGTTCTGCCAAATAAATTGTTACTATTTAATATGACTACGAAAAATGTCATTGGTAGTTTGAATTAGTTTAGATAATATTGTTCCATGAACAGGACACTCCATCTCTCAACTCTGGGCATTCTTCTCTGGCCATCGCACATGCTAGGAAGGCTCTCCCTCCTCCATCATTTCTACAGACTCTTCCAGCTTCCTTTCAGTCCCAACTAAAATCTCATCATTTACAGGAAGCCTTTCCTAACCTCTCTTCATTCCAGTGTCTTCCCTCTTTTAATCATTTCTGCATTATTCTCTATATAGCTTGCTATATATATATATATATATATATATATATATGTATATGTATATATAGATAGATATAGATATATATTGAATGTTATATCCTCCATTAAATTGTAAGTTCCTTGGTGGCAAGGTCTTCTTTTTGCCTCTTTTTGTATCTCCAGCACTTAGCACAATGTCTAGCACACAGTAGGTTCTTAATAGACATTTATTGATAGATTGAGCTGTCTCTGAATCTTAGGACCATTAATTTGTTTGAGAAAAGGTAAAAATCAACCCTAACTTAGAAGAAAGAGCAAAGAAGAAAAGATATAATGCCCAATGACAGCAGCTACAGTCTCAGCATTCACACAACCTATTGCTACAAAAAAACGGGAAATGGATAAGGGCTACAAAGTATAATAACAGCACCATTGGCACCATTCTTATTGATTCTCATCCTTGGCACTGTCTGGTCCCTCTTCCTCACACTCCTTTGATTTCTTTCTTTACAGAGCTTTGGGGAACTTTGAGAGAAGCTGAGTGATTGCTTCAGGGCCCACAGCCTGTTGTATATTAATTTATAGGCCAACTCTATCCTCTTCCTTGATTCTTGTCATGAGTGAGCCCAATTGTCACCTTGACAGCTGGGACCAGTCCCTTTATCTTTGAGTCTCTGCAGGGAGTCCCAAGGGATTTACTCTTTCTGCAGCCATCCAGATCATAAGCTAATAGATTTAAAGCTGGAAGAAATCGTAATGGCCATCTGGTCCAAATCTTTCATTTTATATTGTTTGAGATTAAGTTAACTCTCACCTTCCAGGTCTAGGACAGAACTGCTTTGGAACAACCAGGGAGGGTAGAATTTATCTTGAAGTCCTAAAAGAATCATGAGGCTGGATGTCAAGTAGCTCAGCAAATCAATGCCTCCTCAGCAGCCTTCCCCAGGCCTGTGACTCTACCTCCTCATTTCTACCTCCAGGCTTCTTTCAAGCGTCCAGTAAAACTCTACTTTCTGTAAGTCTCTTTGGTCCTCCAGCTCAGCCAATCAGCTAGCATTTACTAGGCACCTACTATGTGCCAAGTGAGGGTACAAGGAAAGACAAAAGACACTATTCTCTCTCAAGGAGCTCACAGTGTAATAAGGAGACAAGTGAAATAAGATGTGTAGATATAGAAATTGAGAGATATCTATATATATTGTATATCACATGTATGTGTGTGTTTGTACATAAATGTGCATGTGTGTGTGTGTATGTGTGTGCATAATTTGAGAAACAAAGACAGAGACAAAGAGGTAAGATTTGAACTGGGCTTTCTAGATCCAGACCCCCTAAAGGCCCCTCCCTTTAGACCACACTCCTTTCTCTCCTAGGATCTGTGCCTTCTTTGCTTCCAGGTCTTAGATGGCTTCATGCCTGTGGCTATTTTTACAAAGGATTTCCAGCCTAGATGAAAAGAGGAAGCACCACACTCTTTATATTAGGAGAATAACTGCAAAAGTGGACAAAACCAAAAGATCTTAATAAATGGACAGGGTATTTTTTTTTGTATTTCCTTTTCACTTGAAATGGAATGTTTTTCATTAAAAAATAAATGAAGATTTCTAGCAAGGATGTGGTCAGTTCCCAGCATATTCCACATCATTCCATAGCGTCTAAAAAAAAAACCCAGCTAAATTACCTGAAGTAGTGATTTCAATTTTGTCCTAATTCTCCCCTGCATTGGGAGAGGGGGGCTGTCTAGACCTGTGATTTCATCCGAGTGGGGAAGATTGAGTGAAAAAACCCTCTCCACTATTGCAAGTCAGCAACTCCCCTGTGACTTAGTCTTACAGAGCTGTCCTGAGGGACTGAGAGGTTAATTAACAATGATAGCAAGCATTTATATAGCATTTTACAAATATTTTGATTTATCCTCTCAATAACCCTAGGAGGTAGGTACTGCTATTATCTTCATTTTACAGATAAGAAAAGTGAGGCACAGAGAGGCGAAGTGGTAAGAGCTAACTAACATTTATGTATCACTTTGCAAACATATCAATTGATCCACAACAACCTTGCTATCATTACCTTGATTTTATAGATGAAGAAACAGTAAACAGAACAGCTAGGAAGCTCCAAAGGGCAGATTTGAACTCAGATCTTTTTCACTTGAGGCCCAGGACTCTATCTATAGTGCCAGCTGGCTAAGTGATTTGCTCCTGATTACATAACTAGTAAGTGTTGGAGACCAGTCTAGAGTCAGGTAGGTAGCCCACCATCCACTTCACCCTGATGTCCTTGCATTAGAGACAGATTCAGTTGGATCCTAAATGCACTCCCATATTGTCCAAAATGGATCTTTTCAGAGTCAACAAACATTAGTAGCGAGGAGATTCCTGAAAATCAGTATATTTATGGAAATTGACTCAGTCAGAGGCTATACCCGCCACTGCGTAACAGTATGTCCAATAGCAAGGAATTTTTTATTTTTATTTTTATTTAACTTTTTACATTCATTTTCACAAGATTTTGGGTTCCAAAATTTTCTCCCCATTTGTCCCTTCCCCCCTCCCCAATACACTGGACATTCTAATTACCCATATCACCAATCTGCCCTCTCTTCTAT
>JAQQSK010016102.1:0-10554 GCA_028658325.1 Potorous gilbertii | reverse complement strand
GATGATAGAAGAGAGGACAGATTGGTGATAGGGGAAATTAGAATGCTCATTGTACTGGGATGGTGGAGGGGACAAATGGGGAGAAAATTTTGGAAACCAAAATTTTGTGAAAATGAATGTAAAAAGTTAAATAAATTTATACTAAAAAAATAAATAAAAATGGTGCTTTTAACATTTTTTTCTGCATTTGGTTGTGAGGTTTTTATGTGTTATTACATAATTAATTTTTGTGAAGGTTCCATGTAATACTGAGAAAAAAGTATATTTTTTTCTATTCCCATTCCTTTTTCTCGAGAGGTATCTCATCTGTAACTTTTCTAAGATTGTATTGATCTCTTTAACTCCTCTCTTAGGATGATGATGATGATGATGATGATGATGATGTTAGATTTCTCTAGTTCTGAGAGGAAAAAGTTGAGTTCCCCTTCTAGAATAGTTTTACTATTTATTTCCTTCTATAATTTATTTAACTTTTCCTTTGAGAATTTGGATTTTATATCATTTGTTCAGTATTTTGTATAAAATAGTTATTATAAAGTATGACTATTTGAATTTATAGAGTATATGTTAAGTAGTAACATTATTTCTTTGTTTATGGTGCTTTCTATAAAGATGTAGTTTACCTGCTTCTTTTACCTAGATCTTTTTCTTTTCATTCTAATTAATGAATTCTAGAGAAGCTCTAAATCTTTTTAATTAGACCTGTTTTTGCTTTTGCTTTAACTGAGATCATGGTTGCTATCCTTGTCTCTTTTATTTCAACGGAAGCATAATAGATTCTACTCCAGCTCCTTATTTTATCTCTGTTTCAGATGTGTTTCTTATAAATGCTGTATTGTTGGATTCTGGTTTCTAATCCATTTCCATTTTATGGGTGAATTCATCTGAATCAGATCCACAATCGTGATTACTACTGGGCATTTTCTTCCATTCAGTTTTCTTCTGCTTATTCTTCTGTCTCTCTTTTTAGCCTGTTTCTCCTCTAAAAATTCAATTTTGCTTCTGATCACTTCCTTCCTTTACCAGCTCTTCCCTTTTAACCTCTTTTTGTGCTCTTACTCTCCAATTTTCCTTTTGGGCAAGAGGTGATTTCCGTAACCAACTGAATGTGTTTGTATATGTATGTGTGTGTGTGTGTGTGTATTTCCCTCTTTGAGCCAATTTAGATGAGAGTGTGGTTTAAGCACTGCCCATCTCCCTTCTCCCCCCGTTTCCCTTTCCACTGTAAAAGCCCTTTCTTCAATCCCTTTTTTTTGGTGAGATAATTTTTCTCCTTTTTCCTTTCCTTTCCTTCTTCTCCAAGTACAACTCTCTTTTTCATCATTAAAATTTTTTTATATCATCCCAAAATAATTAACTCACACCTATACTTTCTATCTATGAAGACTACTTCTGAAAGCTTTAATAATCATGAAGTTCTTAGTAGTTACATATATCATACTCTCATAAAGGAATCTAAAGAGCTTAAACTTAATATGTTCTTTGTGGTTTCTCTGTCACATTAACCTTTTTATGCTTTTATTTAGTCTTATATTTGAAAGTCAAGTTTCCCTTTGAGTTGTGATCTTTTCATGAGAAATTCTTGAAAGTACTCTATTTTATTAAACATCAGTTTTTTTCCCTTGAAGGACTATGCTAAGTTTTGCTGGATAGGTTATTCTTGACCAGTTCTAGTTCTTTTCCCTTATGGAATATCATATTCCAAGATCTCCACTTTTTAACATAGTAGCTCCTAAATCTTTTATGATCATGACTCTAACTGTAATATTTGGTTGATCTTTTTCCTGGTTACTTACAATATTTCCACTTTTAACAGGAATCTCTGGAATAACACTATGACATATCTTGCAAGTTTTATTTTGAGGTCACTTACAAGGTGGTGTTTGGTGTATTCTTTTAATATCTATTTTAACTCCTGGTTCTAGGACATGAGGGAATTTTCATTTATGATTACTTGAAATATGATATCTACACTCATTTTTTGATCATGCCTTTCAGAGGTAGTCTAATAAATCTTATATCATCTCTCCTTAATCTATTTTCTAGGTCAATTGTTTTTCTGATGAGGTATTTCACATTTTCTTCTAGTTTTTAAAATTCTTTTGACTTTTTATTGTTTCTTGATGTCTCATTGAGTTGTCAGCTTTCAGCTGCCCGATTCTCATTTTTAAGGAATTATTTTCCTCTGTGAGTTTTTGTACCTCTTTTACACTTGGTCAATTATGCTTTTTAAGGAGTTTTTTCCTCAATGGAGTTTTTGCCTCTTTTTCCATTGGGCCAATTATTTTTTAAGGTATTTTTTCCATCAATTTTTTTGTGTGTCTCTTTTACCAAGGTATTAATTGATTTTTCATACCCCCTAGTCTTCCTTTCTTTTTCCATTTTCCTCTAATATTCTTTTTCGATTTTGAAAAATACTAACCTCTTCTAGAAATTCTTGTTTAGCCTTTGTCCAATTTGCATTTTTCTTTGACATTTTGTTTTGTCATTTTTGACATCACTGTCTTCTTTGAGTTTATGTCTTAATCTTCCCTATCATCATGGTAGATTTTTATGGTCAGGTTCTTTTTTGTTGTTTCTTGCTCACTTTTCCAATCTTGTTTTTGACTTTGAACTTTGAGTGAAAGTTGGGCTCTATTGTTATTTCTGTTGGGTTCATCTTTCATTTTCTAAGAGGACCATGACATCAGAGAAATGATAACATGACTTGCATTTGACTTTGATTTGAGGGAGGGTTATGCAAGGTCACCAGCCTCCCTATCTCCCGTTGCATCCTGGGTGATCTCTAGTCATCCTGGGCTCTGTTAATGGTGTAACAGAAGAGGAGGAACATTGTCTTATGCTTCAGGCCTTTTTACACTGATCTTTTCAGAGCTAGTTCTGGTGATTTGGAAGTTTTTAGTGCTTCTAAGGTAATGTGATTTAGGGAGAAGCTGGTCGTTGCTCTCCTTATCTGTAGTCTAGTCTTCACCCAGGAAGAACCCCTGATTTCCTGGAGTTGCAACTGATACTGCCTCTCAGAGTTCTTGCTCCCTTGGAAGCAATACTGCTCCTCAGGGCCCTTGTACTCTTGGGATCAAAAGTGACACTGCTCTTCATGTTTCCTGATCCCTCCTGGCAGAAAATGCTTGCCTTTCTCCTTGAACTTTTTACCAGAAATGGACATAGGCAATGAAATTGGCAGACAGCATCTAGTCGTATATCCAGTACTAGTACAGAGGTCTCTCACAACCTCTTTTTTGACCAAATTCCAGGTTTCCTTACTGTCTCTGGCTTGAGCAGCTGCTAAAGCTTCTGTGACTTCTGTCACCACCACCTAGTCCCACCATTGATATTGCAACCACATAAGGATCCAGGCCATCCTTCACCCCCATATAGCAGATCTCTCCTTCCAGCTTCCTGAGTTATTTTGGGCTTGAAGAATGTCTTACCTTGATTTTTTGGGGAGGGTGCTCTGACACTTCAGAATTAAATTTGAGGAGTTATTTTGAAATTTTTTGGAGAGGAATGTTGGGAGAATTTAACTCTACTCTTTCATCTTGTTTCTGCTTCTCCCCACCTCCCCCAACTCATCAGTAAAGTCCTGGTATATCTCTCTGTCAGGGATGTGGGGGTATACCTGAGGGATCACGATATTTGTCTCTTATTATATAAGCTTGAGCCACCATTCCAGTATATTCTCCCCACTATTAGCAACTTATGTTCCACTTCCATTTAACCAATTAATATTAATTCAATTGTACAAAGGAATATTGATTGAAAAGACATAGCTAGAACAGAAGGTATAATCATTCTCCTCTTCCCTGAAATATGTGAGGGCACAGTTGCTTCTTACCAACTAAGTCCCTGAAGAGGGTGGTCTTGAATGCAAGACTACTAGTTTCTTTGTAGAATTAGTCTCATTAAATTCATTTCCAAATGCAACAAGGCTCATGGATAGATGAGTCTTCATCTCAGCCTTTGAGTCAAAGGCTGAGTCAAACAAGTTGCTTGAAACTTCACCCTTTATGATCTGTTCTGTAAGCCAATCCCAGCATAAACTTGGACTGTGTTCTTTTGACGTTTCAGAAATCATAAGATCAATACCATATCCAAAATTTTTACTTAAAAGCAAAGAAATTATGCACAACGTAGAATCAACAGCAAAGCTATGAGGTTAATTGGCTTCATGCCTGCTTATAGTGAGAAACAACCAAGAGTTCTCCCCAAACTCAGTAGTCCACAGCAGGACTTACTCCCTCAGTGTCATACAGAAAGGAAAGCACCATGTTCAGAGATTTAATTTGGCTAGTGAGAACCCCTTGACATTGGAAATTTTCCACTTTTAATTTCTGAGCCAAACAAAAAGTTTGATCTTTAAAAAGTGGTTAATGAATCAGGACAATTTGCAGAATGGTCATCATACATGCTCCAAACAGGGTTGCTTTAGTCACACTTGCTGCATATGTTCTTTAGTTGCACACACACACACACACACACACACACACACACACACATCTATGGCCACTCCTGTCCTTTTCAACTCGTTCTCTCTTTTGCTGTAGACAGTGCTATCTTGTCAGCCCTTGAGAAAGCTCCAATAATAGCTGTCATCACTCTCATTGTGATCCTGGCCTTTTTTAAAAGGTTATTTCAACTGTAGTAGGCATCACTGGATATGAATATGGGGTTATGAAGGAAGGGGGAAGGGCCTGTATACCCTGGAGTTCTTCCCCATTGTCCTCCATGGGTCTCAGATCAAGTGCCAATTGGGATCTGGGGTCAGCACTCCTGTCTCTGTTGACACCTAGCAACTAACTTAAAACTGCTAATTACCATGGAAATGCTATTGTCTAACTAATACAGAGCACTGAGAAAGCATATGGCAGTCATTGACAGGGTATAACTTCTGCTCAGTCCCATAAACATCAAAGTGAAGAAAATCATCCCAACATGGTGGAGGTGGGACTAACCAAAGCCCTTTCTAGGTGGGCAAATACCCAGTCTATTAAGCTGTGGATGAACAAGGTTCCAATGTTTAAGCATTTTTTAAAGCAGGTGCTTAACTAAATCAGCTGAGAAAGACTCTCTTGAACTTGACTCTAGTTTTGCATTATGAAGAAATGCAGAGGTTTCGAATTAGTGAGAAGTCCCAGTCTCTTGGAGACCTCAGTATCAGTGAACTGAGTCAAAGCTGCCAGTAAATTTTGCTTACTTTTTGGTGGAGTGGGGGTGGTTGGGGTACTGTCAATAGACTAGGTTGTGACATGGCATAGGTTGTGTTTTTCACATCTGGGATTTCATTAGTATAAGGAATTCCCAATGTATGGAGGCTCTTTTTCTTTCTTTTTACTAATATATGCAATTTATAGTTTTAGAGAGCTTCCTGGAATATTAGGAGGTCAGATAGCCAGAAAGTGCAAGAGCAGGACTTGAACCCAGATCCCCTTGACTCGTTGGACAATTCTTTATGTGTTATACCAAAATTACTACATCTATCTATCTACACACACACACACATACATACACACATACATGTGTATATATACACAAAAGCATATGTTTATGTATATATAAATACATATATATACATATATTTATGCATGTGTATACACACACATAAACTTTTTGTGTTTTCTATTGTGGGTAAGCACACTGTGTAAAACATATCTGATCATTTTATCATTTTCCATGTGGAGTGGCAACCATCATTGGAACCAATACACTATTCAAATACAAGCAACAACATTGACTGTGATCTATTGACTTGATCATAGGCTCATAGTCATATGCTCAGTGTAGGTGTTCCCTACAACACTTCAAATTTTTTCATTTAAAATTGTAAGGTACAATATAGACCGTTCTTTTTGAATGTGATAGGCAAAGCATTTTTTACCAATTCCTGGAGGTTATTTGAGGATTGAGTTAAGATTGAATGGTAAGGGAAGAATTTTTGGCTAAGGAAGAGATAGAAGGCACTATGAAGTGCAAATGAGTAATTTTGATTACATTAAACTGAAAAGTTTTTGCATAACCAAATCTAATGCAACCAAGATTAGGAGAGAAGCAAAAAACTGGGAAAGAATTTTTGCAACTAGTGTCTGTGATAAAAATATATAGAGAACTGAGTCAAATGTACAAGAATGCAAGTCATTCCCCAATTGATGTGGTCAAAGGATATGTACAGGCAGTTTTCAGAGGAAGAAATTAAAGGTATCTATAGTCATATGAAAAAATGCTCTAAAATTGCTATTGATTAGAGAGATGCAAATCAAAACAACTTTGAGAAACCACATCACACCTATCAGATTGGCTAACATGACAGAATAGGAAGATGATAAATGTTGGAGAGGATGTGGAAGAGTTGGAACACTAATTCATTGTTGGTGGATCTGTGAGCTGATCCTCCCATTCTGGAGAGCAATTTGGAACTATGTCCAAAGGGCTGCAAAAATGTGCATACCCTTTGACTCAGCAATACTGCTTCTAGGACTGTATCCCCAAGAGATCATAAAAATGGGAAAGGGTCCCACATGTACAAAAATATTCGTAGCAGCACTTTTTGTGGTGGCCAAAAACTGGAAATCAAGGGGATGCCCATCAATTGGGGAATGACTGAATAAAT
This sequence comes from Potorous gilbertii, assembly GCA_028658325.1. Classification (NCBI taxonomy): domain Eukaryota; kingdom Metazoa; phylum Chordata; class Mammalia; order Diprotodontia; family Potoroidae; genus Potorous; species Potorous gilbertii. Next base: position 3,950 of record JAQQSK010016102.1, on the reverse strand, counting down.
TATAGTATATGAATATAATGGAATACTATTGTGCTATAAGAAATGATGGGAAGATTTCAGAAAGGCTTGGAAAGACTTATATGATCTGATGCTCAGCAAAAGGAGCAGAACCAGGAGAACTTTGTACACAGCCACAACCACAGTGTGTAAGAACTTTTTCTGGTAGACTTAGAACTTCATTGCAATGCAAGGACTTAAAAAATTCCCAATGGTCTCTTAAAGCAAGATGCCTTCCACATCCAGAGAAAGAACTATGGAATTCAATTGCAGATTATAGCAAATCATTTTCTTTTGTATTACATTTTGGTTTGTTATATGATTTCTCCCATTCCTTTTAATTCTTCTATACAACATGACCATGGTGAAAATGTGTTTAATAGGAATGGGGCAGCTAGGTGGTGCAGTGGTAGAGCATCAGTGCAGGAGTCAGGAGGACCTCAGACACTTGACACTCACTAGCTGTGTGACCTTGGGCAAGTCACTTAACCCCATTTGCCTCATCCTGGGTCACCTCCAGTCATCCTGATGAATATCTGTTCACCGGATTCAGATGACTCTGGAGGAGAAGTGAGACTGGTGACCTGCACAGCCCACTCTCACTCAAAACAAAGTCAAGTGCAAGTCATATCATCATTTCTCTGATGGCATGGTCTTCTTTGGCAACGAAGGACGAGCACACACACGTTTAATAGAATTGTACATGTAGAATCTGTATAAAACTCTATGCCATCTCGAGGAGGGAGGGAAGACGTGGGGGGGAGGGAAAGATATGGGGGGGAGAGAGGGGAGGGAGGGAAAAAAAAGATTGAATGGTAACATTGGAATCAGGTTCAGGAAACCCAGGGTGTCTGACAACTCCTCTAAAAATACTATCTTCAGAGGGTAATGGTGACTTATCACCCATTATCATATTATTGGACTAGAAATATCTGCTCAAGGTCAAAGTTAATCAAACATTGGCTTGAGTATCCATTGAGATTATCTCTCCTTCTCCTCCCTATTTATTCCTCTCCTTTTTCTTCCTCTCCTCTCCCTCCCTTTCTGCCCTCCTCTCCTTTTTAACCCTCCCCCTCTCCCTCCTCCCCCAAGCTGAGAGTCAGGACTATTCAATGTCTGTATGAGAAACAGTAGTTTGAAGTTTACTTTTGAAATTATAAAACCATTAGCATTTTTGTCAGAATTTTTAAAAAGCTGTTGATTCTGTTATATGCATAACATGTCATATGTTGTGTCATATGTTATATGCATAACATCTATGCTATTTTTTATAGTTGATGGTTCTGATTTCATATAGCTGTTTTTAGCAACATTTAAAAATGACCCTAAGCTTAAAAGATGTTCTTTATATTTTAAAATAGTTTTAATTTCTTTGGATATGCCTACTGTATAATTAAGTTACCACTGTTATACTGGCAAAATACGAGATGTAAATATATAATTCTGCTGCCAAGGCTACTAGAAATGTTACCATAAAATGTTTTCTTCATTTTTGAGAAGGCTCACAAATATCCAAAGGGTCATCATTTCTCAAAAAGACATTAATAATATTGACTGTTCAAGACTGGTGGGGGGCGGGGCAGAAAAACACTGGAGACAGCAAAAAATATTGCAAGGATAAGAATATTTTTCTCCACTGTAATGGACATGAATGATGTTATTAACTGAAGCTCATTAAAATCATGTATCTTTTAACTCTGAAAATCCTTCATCCCTTATGATGAAGTGATTCTTCTCGTATGTCACACAGCTGTTGCCAGAGTGATGTGTTTGAATAAATAAGTCCATTTCTGATTCGATCCTTTTCTTTAACCCATTTGATTTGCTCCATGGGAATTTCTACATGGCTCCAAGACTAGGGACTAATGCTGATATATAACTACAACCTTTAAGCTCTCAATGAAACCATGTCTAAGTAAGCTTAACACCCACTGAATTTTTAGTCATTTTTTCACCATTCAATTTGACCAAAAAAAAATCACCCTTTTATAACAACATGAAACCTTGGCATAAAGTAGACTTTACAGCATAGATCAAAGAAGTTGGCATCTGAGAAAGAAGAAAAAAAAGATTGATGTGATGAACGGCTGCATGTCTGAGCCAATTTTTCTGCATTTGGCATTTTATAAACAAGCCAGGATCTTCATCAGAAGGCATTTATTTGGAACCAAATCCCTGCCCCCCACTCCTTTCTAGTATTGGTCCAACTACTCTTTTATGACCTAAATCTTTCTGAGCATAAACCGTTTTCGAGAGTTTTAGAAACTAATAAATAAAAATTATCCATTTCCTCCCTTGAAAATTCATTAAAGAAACAATTGGTATAGACTGCCGAAATTCATCTGTTGTATCATAATATACAACTGAAAGAAAATATGCTATACCAAATTTCAGGGCCAAATAATATCAAATAACTTCTAAGTATATCCTTTTAATTTTTCATGTGTAATCATTTGCAGAAATGTATAATAGAATTTTGATGTATTAGTGATTTGTATGCATAAAAAACATTTGTGCCAAAATGTAAGCTAGTTCTATCTATAAGATCCATTATTCCTTATTCATAAAGGCCTATATTTGGCCTTCTCAGTTGAGATAATATCCAAATTTGGACCAGTAGGTAATATTAATTTTACTTGGATTTCAAATGACTTTTTACTTTAGACAAGCCTAGACATCTGAAGAAATAATATCTGAACAGATGCTCACTGTAAAGACTCTTTAAGATGTACTGCACTCCTATATTGTATTTTAACATAGGGTATATTTATCTGGAGACACTGTATTTATCTGGAGACACTGACTTTTGAGATACCCATTTACAGCAGAGTAACAAGCATGGCCCTAGACCTTGCCCCACAAACACTGGGGCATTGAGTAAATGGAAAAAAAAAGAAAGGCATTTATTTCTTGTGCTACTAAGTAATCATTTATCTCTGGTTGGGGATATGTTGTTTATTTCAAAGCAGAAACTTTATTACGAATTTATCTTCTTAAAACTGATTATTTGTTAAAAATTTTGCACATGGGATTAGTGTTTTGGGCAAAAATTGGATTGGATGACCTTTGAATTCTTTCAGCACCGTGTTTTTGCTTTGAAGGACATGGGAATCAGTTTGTGGGTCAAATAATTTATAAAGTCAAAACATTGCATTCAGTGGTTGAATCTTGCTGGCACAAAATTGTGGAGTCCTAACAAAGTAGTCAGGCTCCCAAAAGAAAATGTTTCAGGATAAATTCATGTGTGTATGTATGTATCTATGTGTATGTATCTATGTATCTAAACACATAGATATATACATATATGCACATATATATACACATATATATATTTCTCAGAAGCACCACTTATTTTTAAAGACCTACTTCTATGGAATTTGTCACACTTATAAATCAGCTCTTCCCCTAAAGGGGAAAACACTTTGGGCATCTTAATGACAATATTGAGCCATTAATTCCATTATTTGCTTTTCATTTCCAGAATAAGTTTGGCTTTTATATATAGCTCATGTGTATCTATAAACTTTTATTGGTTCCTCTAATTGCTTTGTAATAATACCATGAAATCTAGATATAAAAATCAGTTTCAATGATCTTTATGCCTATGACAAGAATAAAAAAAATGATCTTATTTCTTACGTTCCTATATTCAGTGAACAAACATTTATTAAATACTATATTTATGTATACCAGGCATGCACAATATACCATCTGTGGAACGTAACCTACCAAAAGATTTTGGGCAACTCATGAAAAATGTAGGGTTGAGACTGTGCCCTCTACTGTTTGTCACATGACCTGTGGCAACCAACTATCATCAGTCCGTCTCTAGTCTAACCTATCTGTGGCCCTGAAGTTTAGAAGTTGTGCAGGTCTGATGTGTACATATCTGTACCCTTAATACATATATGTTTCAAAAAGATTCTAAAGGATGAGGTCAAGTTTTTTGGTTT
>JAQQSK010016101.1:5000-10555 GCA_028658325.1 Potorous gilbertii | reverse complement strand
TGATGATGGTGATGATGGTGATGATGATGGTGATGATGGTGATGATGATGGTGATGATGATGATGATGACGATGGTGATGATGATGATGATGATGGTGATGATGATGATGATGACGATGGTGATGATGATGATGATGATGATAGGCACATGGCTTGATGGATAGAGAACTGACTTTGAGTCATCAAGTCCTGAAGACAAGTGCCACCTCTAATACAAAACAACTATGTGACACTGAGCAAGTGACTTGGGCTTCCAGCATTTGAGGCAATTCTTTATGACTATAAGTTGTGGAATTACATGAGTAGAGGGACTTGACTCACCTGGAATTACCAATGAAATCACCTGCCAAGTCCCTATCCTTATTTATTTTTTAAAGCAATATTACAAAGAGTTCTTCTGTGCCCCTGATATCTGTATTACCTGTGGCCATAACTAACCTTACCTACTGTTAGTTATAGGTGTTTCAAACCCCCTTAGAGTGAGTCCAAGAGGTTGACTAAGTCATCATTTTTAACCAAGATCTAAAAGGATTTGTTCTGTAAAACTTGGATTCAGTCAAAAGGCTTCATTCATCTAAGGACCTAGAAGGCCATATGTGGCCTTGAGGCCACAGGATCTCTACCGATTCAACTTAATTCTTTTTCAAATAAATTATTTAGATACATGGAAAGTTATCACTCAATGGTTGTAAATAGGGAGAGAAAATCTCCACAAATCAAGTCACGGTTTTGAGTTTGGAACCCTTTCCAAAGTATAGGCTTTGGGGAGTTTTGGGGGGGCCTCTCTGAGATACAGTGATTTTAATTACTTGTTTCTCTTTTGGGTTCCTTCTCTTATAGATAACTACCACGACTACTCCAGTTTTCCAGAAATTATCTCATTTAAGTCTCATGTTGGCTGTATGAGGCAGGGACCTGAGATGAAGAGAGGTTAAGGGACATTCTTATGTTCATACCTAGTACATGGCAGAGAGAACATTTGAACAAGGTCTGACTGTCACCATATCCAAAGTTCTCCCCACAAAGCCAAATTGCTTTCCCAATGAGCTCCGCGACACAGAGCTAGGAGGTGGTAGAGACAAGATTATGGACTACATCTGGAGCCTTAAAAAACACATTCTACCCCCTCTCAAACCTGACATTTCAAAACTGCACAGGACACAGCTAGTAAGTGTTAGAATCAGAATTTGAACACAGCTCTTCCAGACTCTTAAGTTGAGTGTTCAATGCACCCTCCTACATCACTTCTCAGCTAATGAAACATCAGTAAGCATCATCTAGCTTTCTAGTACATTGGAAAAATGTTGACTGCTTCCCTGTTTCTTAATTTCCCAGGAATCCCATCAGGAAGAAACCTACTTTGGCAAACACTATCCATCATGGAACAGTCAGGAGTAATTTCTTGGGCCCTTTCTTCATATTTCCAGCACCAACCTGACTTTATTTTGCTTCATTTTCTCAACTTATCTGAGACACATTTTCCCCTTCTAACAGATGGCTTTTGAATCAGAAACCAGGAAAATCCCCTGATTTGCTTGGCATTGGTCTCCAAGGCCTAATTCTCACCCCACCCTCAGTCTACTCAGAACATCTCATATCACAAAGATTATAACAAATGGGAACTTTGCAGTACTAGAGAGACTTCAGTGAGCAGAATAAAATTTTGGCCACGAGGGTCAAAAACTCATCAGAAACCACTCATCTCAGGCCGCTGGATTCCCCCCAGCCTTCTCTCTAGCTCTTCTACCCCCAAAGCTCTCTGGGGAAGTGCAAAGCCCTGATGACTGCTTTTCTAAGACAGGTGTTTGCCATTTGGTGATAACAAGGGCAGTGTCTTCTGGGTAAAAATACTTCCCTCCCCGCCCTACTAGGTGTGACTAGGTGTCAGAGTAGAGGACAGGAAGGGAAATACTTTAGTATACAGAATTTTCCAACACTGGGATTGCTGATTTCCCTGTCCACCACTGAATGCTGGTACTTGGCCCCTTGAGGCAGAATATTTTTTTTAAATGTGTGTGTGTCTGTATGTCTCTGTCTGTGTGTTCATAGACAGAGTACCGGATGTGGAACCAGCCAGCCCTGACTGGACCCAAGTCCCTCTTTTGTTATTGATTGGTTGTGTGACCCTGGGCAAGTCACTTAAAAAAGCAATGCCTCAGTGACTGATGTTCCAAATACAGCATTCAAAAGTGTTTTTCCTCCATCATAACCTAAAGTGAAAAAAAATTAGAAATTTAAAAAATATTAACTACATTTTTGAAAGAAAAACAGATTTTAGGTTCAAAACCTTCAGTTTCCTTCAGAATCTGGGGACACTTCAACCCTGTTCACCTCAGATTGGACATAGTTTCCATGTTATGATAAGGAGGAAGAAGATGAGAATAGCAGTGCAGCATAAGGTGAGTAGCCCAGGGTCACTTGAGTCAGAATCTTCCTGAGGCAGGATTTGCATCTAGGTCTTCCTGGTTCTGAGGCCAGCTCTATGCCATAGCCCACAGCTGCCTTGCAATACAAAGTATACTAAATGCACAACCATTTCAGTTGATTATAAAACGTTCTCTCACACATTAAGTTGCAGAGAAGGCTCCAATCTGCATCAGTAGACCGAGTTCTTTCATCTAAGAATTTTCCTTTGCAGTGAAATCCCAGATCCATCCCCATCCCTATATAAAACACACAGCAAAGGACAACCAAGACTTTCTACAAAAGCATCCATTTTTGAGGGTGCTAAAAGCACCAGTACTTCAATGACCAGAAAACAAATGGATCCAATCACCTCCTTAGAAAATCAGTTAAAAAAGGAATCTATGAGATGCCCCACCCCCATCCCATGATGGACAACCCACTCCCACCCCATGGTGAGCAGTTCTCTGACCCAGAACTGCCCTGATCATGTCTTCTTCTTCTGCAGCAGCCTTGGGTGGGGGGGCCTCTCTGGGGCTCCTAGGAACCACAGGAGGTCACATTCTCCCAGCTAATTTTAAGATGCATTGTGTAAATCGCCCCAATTCAGTGTACAGTCCCTCAGGAACAAAAATCAATCATTGCTAGCCACAACACTTGTTTTCCTTTAGTGGGGGAGGCTGTCCAGTACTGAAAAGGCACTCACAGCTTTAGAGAAACCCAGATCTCAACAATGTAAGTTGTTTTTTCTTTTCTTTTGTTTTTTTCCTACCTTTAGCAAATCTGCTCTCAGCTTCATCCCTTCCTCCTCCCTGCCTGTTGCCACCAAATCATCCTGGTTATTATTTTATATTGGGCAGATCAGATGATGAGATTTTTGATAAAGAGCAATGATCAGCCAGCATGCGTTGCCAAGGGGTCACTGGAACCAAGATGAACAATTGATTGGCTCTAATGGACCATGTCAGTAATAAACAACTAAGCCTGGCTGGGCCCAACATCTCACTGTCCTGATAATGCTGCCAAGACCCTATGCTCAAAGGATCCATCCATTGCATCAAAGCTCCCGGGTCATGGAATTTACTTCCAAAACAGTGAGCTGCTATTCCCAGTGACTCCATCATTTCACTGAATCTGAATAAAAGCCTCTCCTCACCAAAGCAGTCTCTCCTTTTCTTTGAGGTCTAGAAAATGAACGGTATGCCCATGATGCTCATGGAAATAGTCATGCTCTCTTCCTTTTAAAACCACATCTGTACTCAGAGTTCCTCCTCCCTCATCTTACTCTCAGTACAAATTTTGACTGAATATAGCTAGGGACAGGAAGGAAAAAGAGGTGAGAGGTAAAAGAGCTTTATTTCCCAGAACTGAAAAGTGTCCCTAAACACAAAGATCTACCTTTTAAAGAATATTTTAAGGTGAAAGATTCACAGCAGGGGTGGGGGTGTGTTTAGGGTTATAGCTTCTATGGCAAATCCAGGTGCTGATGATTTCCTCCAAAATGGCACCTTGTAATTATTCTATATATGCCTACGTATGTCATCCTTGTTGTCTTCTCCAATAGAAGGTAAGCCCTTTGAGGGTAGCAGCTGTTTCCCTTTTTTATGCCTAGTGTTTGACCCACTTTGGTCCCTTAATGAATGCTTATTGACTGATTGGTGGGAACCTACATGTGATATGGTGAAAAGGTTGCAAGAAGAGCATGTGGGTATGGGGAGTATGATGGAAAGCATTAGGGCAGGAGATTAGGAAAAGCTGAGTTTTAATTCTGCTTCTGACACTTATTCGTGGTGCTACTCTGAACAGCTGAATCATATATGCAGAGTTTCAAACTTGCCAGGGTGACTAAGATGAGTCATTGTTGGAATTCTGATTGGTATTTTGTGCCAAAGCCTTCTCAGCAGGGCAGTTCTACTGCATTCTCCCCTTCCTAGGCATGCTCTTAGAGCCAGGCAGCACTGCCCAGGCACTGGCTACACAGGACTGGTCACTCAGACCCAGAGCCCAGTGGTGACAGGGACCTCCATAGTAGATGTGAAGTTTGAGGAGGGTGTTGTGATTGTGGCAGATATGCTGGGTTCTTCTGGCTTCCTGGCTCAACTCCAAAGTCTCTTTCAAATCATAAGTATCTATAGCAATAACCCATGTTCAGTGCTTCTAGGGACCATGCTCATGTCCAGGATGTCAAGTAAGTCGTCCAGGTAGCGACTGATGAAGAGCTGCTGAAAGCTGGGTCCAACTATGGACTAAAAGCCATTCCACTCATTCTAGGCTGAACCAAGCTATGTACGTCCATCCACTGCAAGATAACCTCACTCTAAAACAACCTGAATATTGAGATTACATTAAAGGAGTAGGCTTCCTTGGTTATGTGGACAGGCTTGGTGTAGCCTATGAGGCTCCATGCTGGCCATTAGTTAAGGGGTCTTAGCCCAGCCTTTGAAGTGAGAAACTCTAGAGAAGAAGCCAATTCTATAGGCCTTTAACTTATTGTAATATGAGTGGGAACAGAATATGTAAAAATTACTGTGAAGCTATAATTCTACCCCAGGGCATAGCAGGATGCTTCAGGAGACCAGGGACTCAGGGAAATCAGTGCAACACAATGGAAAGAACACTAGCTCTAAACTCAAAGTCACTGGGTTCAAATCACAGCTCTACCACTTAGTACCTATGTGACCTTAAAAAAAGTCACCTCAACACTTTGGACCTTAGTTTCATCAACTTAAAAATGAGGGTATTTGACTTAGTGGCCTCTGGGAATCTTTACAGCACTAGACCTATGACCCCAAGATTATGTTGCAGTGAATTTGAAAATGTCAGGGATCACTTTAAGGGAAAAAATAAGTTTGAGTTTTCACCTAAATTGGAAGAGTAGAGAGGTGAGGTCAGGCTTAAGGGACAGAGGAGGAGCTTCAGGTAGCCCATGAGGCCAGGATGGGCACAGAAAACAAATGATCTTCAGCCCTGGGATTCAGGTTAAGCCTCCTTCTAATGATTGTGTGGTTCAGGTTTGCTGGAGAACAGGGGAGTAGCCTAAGATTTAGCCGACTGTGTGTTGCCCCTTCCCCACCATCAAGGTTTTTTAGTAACATCTAAGTTTTATTTTAAAGCTTCAATAATGAAAGGCAGAAGCAAAAAGTTCTCGAGGA
>JAQQSK010016100.1:0-10555 GCA_028658325.1 Potorous gilbertii | reverse complement strand
TGTTGAGTATTGTTCTTGCTACTAGGAAATAAGAAATACAGGTAATGGGGAATAGAAAGTTATCTAGCCCTACAGGACAAAGAGAAGATGGGGTAAGGGAAGGGAGGGATGAAAGAAGAGAGGGCAATTTGGTGGTATGGGTAATTAGAATGTTCAGTGTATTGGGGATGGGGGAGGGGACAAATGGGGAGAAAATTTTGGAATCCAAAATCTTGTGAAAATGAATGTAACAAGTTAAATAAATAAATTTGTTTAAAAAAAAGAAAGAATGCTTGAAAATCCTTTATTTCATTGAAAATTCCTATTTTCTCCTGAAGGATTATGCTCAGGTTTTATGGGGTGATGAGTCTTGATTGTAATCCTATCTCCTTAACCCTCTGTAATGTCATATTCCAAGTCCTCAGATCCTTTAATGTAGAACTTGCTAAATCTCCTGTTATTTTGACTGTTCCTCCACGTATTTGAATTGTTTCTGGTTACTTGCAATTTTTTCTCCTTGGCCTGGGAACTCTGGAATTTGGTTATGATATTCCTGGCAGTTTTTATTCTGGGCTCTTGTTCAAGGTGTGATCAGTGGATTCTTTCAATTTCTATTTTTCCCTGTGGTTATAGAATATCAAGGCAGCTTTTCTTGATAATTTTTTGAAAGATAACATCTAGGCTCCTCTTCAATCATGGCTTTCAGGTAGTCCAATAATTTTAAAATTATCTCTCCTTGATCTATTTAATGACCTGTGAAATGTTTCATATTGTTTTCTATTTTTTCATCATTTTTGTTGTTGGAGATGCTCAAAGAAAGGCTGAGTACTACCTTTCAAGTATGTTGCATAAGGGATTCTCTTTCAGTTGAGGGGTAAAATAGAGGGCCTCTGAGCTCCCTTTTAGCTCTGAAATTGTAGACCATGCTTCACATTTCCTATAGCCTTTCACTATAACTATCTTGTTATCCTTATTTCTTTTTCAGAATTCTCCCCACCTGGAGGAGCATCTCTGGCATAGGCTACCAGAAAAAAAAAAAAAAGAAAAAAAACCCCACAGCATTCCTAGTCCCAGAGAAGCAGGAGGATAACCACCTCCCACCACTATCCCCAGACTGAATGATTGATAAGTGTAAGTATAACTAGCCTACTCTAGATATCTAGCCCAAGACTAACAGATCATATCATGCTTTACGTCCTATTTAGCTGTTCATCTTGGCTATCTGACCATCACCTCTAGTGTTGCGTTTCTTTTTCTTCTCTCTCTCTCTCCTCATCTTCCCCTACTCCTGCAAACATCAGACTTCCTCTTCTTGCTCTAGGCTCAGTAATCAAATCATTAGTATCCTATCATTGTTTCTGGAAAGGGCATGCCAATCGACTACTCCATGGATCACCATCTCTGTGCATTCCTTAGATGCTTCCTTTTTTTATGATCATTCTCATATATGTGTTGTCTCGTCAAGGGGGATATAAAGTCCCTAAGTCCAGGGATTATCTCCCTTTTGCATTCTTCCCCCTAGCACTTAGTATAATGTCATGAGTGTTTTATAAATGCTTTTAATTTATTTTTATTATTCTTTATTTTCCTTGAAATGTCATAAACAATTCAAACACGGAACTGATGACCACTGGGTAACCACTTGGTATACAGACAGACCTACTTGAAGTGGTCATGATGCAAGCAAAATGTATGAAACTGATCAAAATCACAATTGAGTTAAAATTTCCCGACTGTCATCAATTTCCTGTCTTTCTTGCAATTCTCAACAGCATCATGAGAAACCTAGTTTTATTTTCAACTTAAGCCCATCTGTAATTACCACTTTGTTCTAATTAATATCTTCTATGAACATCATAAGAACTCTTGAGGGAACGTCAAAGTGTCTCAGCTCATCCTGTTGGAAGGAACTCCACTCCATCCTCCAAGATTTATAGTGATCACTGGTATTTTCTATATTGATTCTGCATTCACTCAGGCACAACATTGAGATAGAAATTCTGCTCCCACCTGTCTCAAGCCTTCAAGGTTTCATTTTCTCTCTTTTTGCAAAAGATTATATATAATTCAAAATTAATGTAGCAGAAATCTGATAACCTGAGTGTGCAAAGATCCTCTTCTATGCACAGATCTGTTCCTTTATGAAAGCTATTGTAATGTGGAAATGTATTCATCCCACCAATCTATTTTTATCAAGTCAATTTTCTATTCCTTTTTATAACCTGATGTACTGGAGGCATGTTTTCTTTTTCCTCCTCTTAAAAATAAGCATCATAAAATATTCTTGGGTCATGGTCTTTTAAGGTTGTGCTGTATATCAGTAAACATTTCCATTTATTTCATTTAAGGGAAAATAATTCTTTTTAATTGGACAGAATTGCTTTGTGTATGAGTAAACATAGAGCCAGATGCTAGGCATAACTTGGGAAGACATTCGTAAAATCAAGACAATCTAAAACAAGATGATGAGCCCCAGAATTAAGGGCAGAGGTGTGAATATTGTCAAATTCTTGATGATATTGGAATGTACCTGGGTACATCTTTATAGTTGGTTCTGATAATAAATATACACTCACATTTCTCCTCCTCTCCCATTCCTTGCCTTAAGCACTATTACTACAAAATCCAAAATCTCCCTGTCTTGCCAAGGGAAGTTGGTGCCAATGATTCTTCCAGGGAAGTATATTTAAACTGAGTAGAAGAACCCAGGATCTCAGTACTAGCACTTACTGTCATTAACTTGGAATATTCCAGTGACCTCTTAACCAGTCTCTCTAACTCCAGTGTGATTCCTTCAGTCCATTCTTTGTAACAAGGATTCTTAACCTGGAGTATATGAACTTATTTTTCTTTTCTTTTAAAAATTATTCATTTTCAATATTCTTTTGTATTTAAATTTTAGTTTCATATTTTCTCCTTCCCTTCTACCACTTTTCCTTCCTTCTCCTTCCCTTCTTCCACCCGCTGAAAAGGCAAACAATATATCAATTACAGATGTTAGATCATGCAAAAAGTATTTCCATATTGGCCATATTACAAAAATAAGCAAGAAAAATAAAGTGAGTAAATCAAATATCAGTGTGCACTGAGATTCTTATCAATTGTTTTTCTGGAAGTGGATGGCATTTTTTCACTATTAGTACTTTGGAATTGTCTTGGAACACTGGATTAATCAGAGTAACCAGATTTTCACATTTGATCATCGTTACAACTTTGCTGTTATTGTGCACTCACTTGGCATCAGTTCATATAAAGATATTCATCTTTCTAAAACCAACTTCCTCCCATCATTTCTTACTGAACAGTACTCCTCCTCTTCTCTGTCCACATGAAGATAATACCCTTACATGTGGGTACTCTGTCCAAAGGAACATAAATTTAGATTACTTAAACCTCACAGGGTATCTTGGGGTTTGGGAGCTAAATTTTTTCTTCCCTATTTTTTTCTATCATTATTTTTTTTTTAATCTGGGACAATTAGCTCTTATCTCAAGTAGTTATCATTTGTGATATCTCAAAATATAGCCCTGAAAACCCAGGCTTTGACAACACCAAATGTGAATCAAATGGAACTACTTGACTATGCCTTTAAATGCAAATCATTCTGGCTCTCACTGAGTAGCCATTAATAGGCCCCAGACCTAGCCTCATTTTCTCATTGTTTGAGTTCTGATGGCTCAGAGTGAGGGTAAAGAGTAATTGCTTATGTTTAGGCCAGAAACTCTGAGGGTCTTCCTCTTCCTGATTGATTATTTTGTGAAGGCATAGTAGGGCCATCTTTTACCTCAATTTTACCTAGCCTTTAAGTACAGAATGGGTGTTGCCTCAGAGAAACTGAGATCTGGGAAAGACCTTAGCTTAAAAAGGCCAAGATCTTCCACTGCCTCCTGGACCATCACCAGCTGTCCTGACGAATATCTTGCTGCTGGATTCCCATGATTCTGGAGGAGACAGTAAGGCTGATGACTTTGTAGGGCTCTGCCTCACTTAAATCCAATTCACTTGTGAGGTAAGATATCACCCTTCTGAAGTTATTGGTCTTCTTTAAGAACAGAGAATGAACGACAGTACTCTACCACAACTTTTTCAGCCATTCCCTAATTGATGAACATCCTCTTGATTTGCGATTCTTTGCCACCACAAAAATTACTGCTATAAATATTTTTGCACATACAGATCTTTTTCTTTGCTTCTGATCTTTTTGGGATAGAGACCTAGTGGAGGTATTGCTGGATCAAGGGGTATGTACAGTTTTATCGCCCTTTGGCTGTAGTTATACATTGTTTTCCAGAATAGTTGGACCAGTTCACTGCTCCACAAGTAGTTCATTAGGATACCTATTTTCCCTTATTCCCTCCAACATTTGTCATTTTTGGTAGGTGTGAGATAGTGCCTCAGAGTCCTTTTAATTTGTTTTTATCTTATCAATAATAATTTAGAACATTTTTTCAAATGGTTGTAAATAACTTTGATTTCTTCTTTTGAAAACTACCTCTTCATATTCTTGGACAATTTGTCAATTGGAAAATGGCTCTATCTCATAAATTTTATTTAGTTCTCTTTATATTTGAGAAATGAGGCCTTTATAGAGAAGCTTGGGGTAAATTTTTTTGGTGCTACTTCATGGTTTATAGTATCTTTTAACAAAATACTCTTTTAATTAGGTCTTTCTTCTCTTCACTTCGTCTGAGATCAATTGGTACTTCTGCCTTTTTTACTTCAGCTAAAGTATATTAGATTCTGCTCTAGCCTTTTATTTTAACTCTGTGTGTATCTTTCAATTTCAAGTGTGTCTCCTTTAAGCAACATGCTGTTGGTTTCTAATCTAATTCTGGTTTGTAATCCATGTTATTTGCTTGTTTTGTGGGTGAGATCATCCCATTCACATTCATAATCATGACTAACTATGGATTTCTCACCATCCCATTTTCTTCTATTTATTCTTCTCTCTCTTTGTCTTATCCCTCAAGTCTATTTTGTTTCTAACTATTACCTCCTTTAATCTAACCTCTTTTTATCATCCTTCTTTCTTTCATCACTATCCCTTCCTATGTCCTTACCAATTAAGCTAGATTTCTATATACAACTGAGTGTGTGTATATGTATATGTATATCCTTCCTTCTTCAAAGCAATTCTGATGAAAGTGAAGTTCAAGCATTACCTGCTAACTCTTTCCTCCATTTTTCCCTTCACTTTAAAAGCTCTATCTTATGTCATTTTTATTTCAGAAAAATTTTCCCATTCTATCTTGACTTTTCCCCTTCTCCCAGTATATCACTCTTTCTCACCCCTTCTTTTTTTTTGAGATCATCCAATCATATTCAACTCAGATTCATGTCCTCTGCCTAAAAACCTCCTTTTAAGTGTCTTAATAATTATTAAGTTCTTAGGACTTACACATATCATCTTCCTATGTAGGGATGTAAACAATTTAACCTTATTGAATCCCTTAATGGTTTTCTTTCACAATTATCTATTTTTGCTTCACCTGAGTTTTATGTTTCAATGTCAAATTTTCTGGCAGCTATTGTCTTTCTATCAGGAATATTGGAAGTCCTCTATTTCATTAAATATTCATTTTTTTCTTTAAATATTTGACTCATTTTTACTGGTAGATTATTCTTGGTTGCGAACTTAACTCCTTTGCCTTTTAGAATTTAGCCCTCTATTTCTTTGCTTCTAAATATTGTTTAATTCTGATTGTGGCTCCATGATTTTTGAACTGTTTACTTCTGGCTACTTACAATATTTTCCTTTGACTAGAAGTTCTAGAATTGGGTTATAATGTTTCTGAAGGTTTTAATTTTGGGATCTTTTTCAGGAGGTGATCAGTAGATTTTTTTCAATTTTTATTTTACCCTGTGGATCTACAATGTCAGGACAGTCTTCATTAAAGAGGTCTTGAAAAATTGCTTCTTAGCTTTTTTTTTAAATCATGACTTTCAGGTTGTTTAGTAGTTCTTAAATTATCTGCCTTTGATTTATTTTCCATGTCAATTGTTTTTATGATTAAATATTTCATATTTTATTCTATTTTTTCATTATTTCTACTTCATTTTATTGCTTCTTGATGTTTCATGGTGTCATGAGTTTCTACTTACCTGATTCTAATTTTTAAGAAATGGTTTTCTTCAGTGTGCTTTTGTACCTCTTTTCCCATTTGGCCTATTCTGTATTTTAAGGATTTCTTGTTTTCAGTGTATTTTTGTGCCTCTTTTGCCATTAGGCCAAATTCTGTTTTTGAAGGTGCTATTTTCTTCAGTATATTTTTGTGCCTCTTTTGGCAAGCTGTTAATTCTCTTTTCATAATTTTTTGCTCCAATCTCATTTCTTTGACCAATTTGTCTTCTAGCACACTGACTTTTTCTTTAACTCTTCCAGGAACTTTTGTTGAGCTTGGATCCAATTAGCATTTTTCTTTGAAACTTTGCTTGTAGCTATTATTTACACTAGTATTTTCTTCTATTTTTGTGTCTTGCCTTTTCTGCTACCATAGTGGGTTTTTTTTATAGTCCTTTGCTGTTGTTATCATTGTTTGCTCATTTTTTCAGTCTATTTTTAACTTTTGAACTTTATACTAACATTGGGATCTGATCACCTGGGGTTGGGGGGGTACTGCTCTAAGCTTCAGTGTTTTGTGTTACTGTTTTCAGAACTAGTCTGAGGGTGTGCAAATTTTTGGTGCTTTGGAAGTGCTGTGATACATGGAGGGATATGGTCATTACTTTCTTGGCCTGTTCTCTTGTCTTTATCCAGGAAGGGCCCCTGCTTTCCTGAAGTCATGAGCACTAGGGATTCTCTTGTTTTTGTAACTGTGACCAAGGCCCCTGCTCTCCTGCAGAAACTAGTGCTTGCACTCCTCTCTGCCTTGAAACTGCAACCAGAGCTCATACTCCCTTGTGACCAAACACAAGTGCTCCTCTCCATCCTGGAACCATGGCTTAGAACTGTTTATGGGAAATAGAATTATTAATCCATATGAACTCTACCCAATGTCAGCAAAGGGTCCCCTGTAATCTCTTTCTGACTAGTTGCTTGACCCTCCCTTAATGTCTCTGGTCTATGAGCTCCTGAAGCTGTTGCTACTACATTTGTGTGTGCTCTGACTGGGTCTCCACCCTGG
The DNA here is from genome assembly GCA_028658325.1 of Potorous gilbertii. NCBI lineage: Eukaryota > Metazoa > Chordata > Mammalia > Diprotodontia > Potoroidae > Potorous > Potorous gilbertii. Next base: position 3,452 of record JAQQSK010016100.1, on the reverse strand, counting down.
TGTCACACACTTCTTCTGCTGACCTCCTAAGTTTTCTTAGACTGGAAAAATATAACACTCTGTCCTTTTGTTGGCTCTATTGCTCCAAAATTTGATCTGAGGCATTATTTTAAAGTTATTTGGAGGAGAAGGTTGAGAGAATTCAATGGGATCATTGCTTCTATTTCACCATCTGCTTTTGTTTTTCAAAAATATTTTTATAATCATATTTCTGTTAAAGACATTATACTGAGAAGGGGTCAAAGAAGTCCATGACAGAAAAAAGTTAGTAACTCCTGTTTTGCATAGATGACTGATTCTTTAGTCTTTCTCATCCAAAGATAAGATCATGCCATTCATTATTCACAAAATTTTCATGGTTCATTCTTGCCTATATAACAAAAGTCACCCTTCATTCTCTTTGCAAACTTAGAGTCATCCTTGACTTTTCAGTAATATTTACTTCATATATCCAATTGCTTCTTTAACCTACTTTCTCTATCTATTCCTTCCCTCTCACCTTCACTTTCTCTCATTTGTTTCTTTCTCTTGAAGTGTCACCATCCCAGTTAGGACTTCAACATCTCTTTCTTGGGCTATCAGAGTAACCTCCTAGTTGTTCTCTCCAATCTTTCCTCCACAGCTGCTAAGGTGATTTTCCTAAAGTGGGTGTCTGACTCCCCCATCATGAGGGAATATATTTATATATTTAAAGGATACACAATTGTTGAGATGCGGAACATGAGAATCTAAATATATGTTTAATTTGTCCTTCAGAATATCAGTGCAATTTAGCCCCTTTCTGGACTAGCTTGTCACTTTTCTAATGGCATATTTTCTTAACCTGACCCTGCTATATGTATCATGCTGCCTTTTAAAAAGACCTTCATACTTCTCCTTGGCTGCATCCAACCCAAGCATTCATTCTTTTTTGTTTCAAATCCACTCTTACTTCTGACTCCTTCTTTCATTGCTTTTTCCTGGGGATCTATATAACCCAGATGTTAATACTTTGGGCAAAGCTATTTATCCAGTCTTTAGTTTCTTCACCTATAAAATAAGGGAGTTAGATTAGGTATTGTTAAACTGGGATTGACAGTGGATCCCAGTGACCTCTCCCAGAGGACTAGTGGTCTATCATACACAAATGCTAAAACAAAGTAGGAAAAATGAATTCCATAATCATTCTAGTGCATTGCTTGATGCTAAGATTTTTTATCTCTGTATGCCCAATTTATGGAAGTGACTCCAAACAGTAGTCTGAATTGAATAGGCTTGAATTGACTTTCATCAGTAGATCAAAGGATTTGACTAGATATTCTTAACCTAGGATTTCTGAATAGATTTCAAGGGGTCAATGAACTTGAATGGGGAATAAATCCTCTTTATTTTCACTAAGTTCTTTCTGAATTTAGTATTTCCTCTAATTATTTAAAAGCATTATTCTAAAATGACTTCACCAAACTGTCAAAAATGTTCGATGATACACACACAGAGACTAAGAACCTTTGGGTTAGAAAATCATCCGTAAGATCCCCACTGACATAGACTCACTCCAGAGTCTCTGGGTTTACTTCAGTGCTTGTTTGTTTTTTGTTGTTGTTTTTCTAGAGTTGTTAAGTCATATCTGACTCTTCTTTTCCCTATAGACTATAGAACATTTGGCCCTTTTATCCTCCACTATCTCCTGAATTCTGTCCAAGGTAATGTTTATTGTTTCCACGGCACTATCTGTTCATTTCATCCTCTCTTGTCCCCTTTTCCTCTTGCTTTCAAGAGACTATTGACTCAGAACTGTGTGATTTCAGTATTTCATATTTAACAAGATTTGACTCAGTGGGAACATTACTGTCCCTACACCTGGAATTCCTCTGTGGGATCTACTTGACCCTAAAAGATCATGTGTATTCAATCTTGTCAACATCAGGAAATAAAAAAGTTATAATTGTCTGGAATGATATCTGTGAAAGTGACCACAGTAGGATATACTGGAATATTATAGAGGGCAATGGGGTCCTTAGGGGAGAAAGGAGAAATAAAGGAAAATGTGGAAGGATGAGAGAAAGAAGTTTCATCTACTTCAAAATTTGTCCTAGCACTGACCTTTTTGACAGACTTAGTGGAGAGAGGAAAAGGATAGGTTGTGTGTATGTGTGTGTGTGTGTATGTGTGTGTATGTGGTATTTATCATCACAAATTTATTTTGGTTTTTCAGATGAATTCCTTAGAACCTTATCTAGACAATGGGGACCTCACGCCTGCAGTTTGAAATATGTATGACTAGAAGACATTATTTTTTTTCCCTTAAAGGTAGGTAAGACCTATGATCTTAATGGACACAGACAACAGAAGATCCCAGAGACTGCCTTTTTTCTTTTTAAATATCTTTATTAAACTACCAACATAATCATAATTAGCATGATGTCAGAAAAATACATAAAAGAGATGTCACATTAGAGCAAGATTTTAAAGAAAAGGAACTGCTAGGTATATTAAATATTTATTGAATGGCTATTTTTATAAGCAACGCAGCATTTTCAGTATTGTAAGGGGGAGATACTTTAATACTTAAAGAATCTGGGATTTCATTCGTCTATCAGTCAGTAATTTATTTAGATTTATTAAGATTGGTGAAGACATTGAGCCTCTGTGATTTAGAATATGAGCATGAAAACCCTATACTATACAAGACATAGAAACAAAGTACTAAGTGGTTTTTATAAGAGTGAGAGATTACTTCCCAACTGAAGCAGTACAGAAAATGGATAAGGCTGAACTTGAAGTCCTGAAGATCTCAGTTTGAATCTCTCCCCAGACACAATCAGCCAGATGACCCTTATTGAGTTATTCAGTATCTCTCATTCTTAACTTCTGTATCTGTTAAATAGGAGTGATAATAACGCCTACCTCACGTTCATGTTGTAAGGATCCAATGAGATACTGTAATATACATTGTGCATCAACATCGTGGTTCGGTTTTAAGTTATTAACACTGGAAAGGCCAGGAATGTCAAATTATATAAGAATCCTTTTTTTTTAGTACTTTGAGATAAAACATTTTTGTCTTAATATTGGTTTCTTTATGGACAAAGTCAGCACATTAAGAATAGAAAGGCTTGTTCCTTCAAGATACTATACTCTTTTAATGTTAAAGTTTAAAACTTCACTAAAACTTTTGGGACACCTCATATAAACAGAAACATCTGTATTTATCTATGTATATGTGTGTATGCATATATATGCTTTATATGTATTGATAGTATATACATATACATGTATATACATATATATAGTACACACACACATTTGGGCAGCTAGGTGGTATAGTGGATAGAGCACCAATGAAGGAGTCAGGAGGATCTGAGTTCAAATCTTACCTTAGACACTTAACATTCACTAACTGTGTGGCCTTGGTCTAGTCACTTAACCCCAATTGCCTCATCCTGGGTCATCTCCAGTCATCCTGATGAATA
>JAQQSK010016099.1:0-10555 GCA_028658325.1 Potorous gilbertii | reverse complement strand
CTACACAAAGATTTTTATATACTTTAGCGATTTTGGCACTGTTGCTTTCAAACATCAGGCTAAAGAAATCCATAAAAGGTTAATATGGTAAAACAATGTAAATAGGAAAACAACAAACATCCAGATGTTTGAGACTCATGCATACTAAAAGTGGATTGTGGTTGCTGCTTTAGAATATGTAACGTTGTGCTTACCAGCTAATACTGTAGAGGTCTTCTGTTCATTAACTCCCATATAATTCACATAAATGTACAGAGTTTTTAACATATTAAAAGAAGAAAATTTATCCCCTTGAAAGCTATACTGAGACAAAAGTTCAAATTTACTATTGTGTTATCAGTATTGGGTAATTTTCACTGATTAGGACCATTGGGAAGTGACTATGGGAAGATCTCTTTAGCAGATAGGTAGAGAACAGATTGAAATGGAGAGAGTGAGGAAATCCATCAGGAATTCATTGTAACAACCTAGAGATGATGAGATCTCAGCCAAGCTGGTGGCTGTATGAATAAGAAGACCTGGGTTCAAGTCTAGTCTTTGAACTTTCTATTGTGACCGTGGCTGAGCCTCAGTTTTGTTATCTGTATAGTTCGGATAATAGCCCCTGTAGTATCCACCTAACAATGTTGTTGTGGGACTTGAATGAGATTAAGGGATTTAAAGTACTTTATAAACCTCGAAGCACTGTATAAACATGGGTTATTGTTATTAATTGTTATCTCCTTTTTCTCACCAGTAGACTTTAAACTTTGGGACCATGTCAATTTTTCATCTTTGTATCTCCAGCATTTCACAGAATAGGCACTTCATGAATAGTAGTTGAATTAAATTTGTCCTTTTTCTTTTAATGATATAGGGAAAATTGGTGAACTCACTCCTTTCCTTTCCTTTCCTTCCCTTCCTCCCTTTTTTCCTGCCTTCCACGTTTATATTGGTTTTACAGGGTTCAGAGTGCTGTTCTAAGCAATGGGAGAGATATAAAAGCAAGTGATACAGTTCCTACACTTGTGGAACTTATAGATACTTAACTGTTAATATGAGACATCATTATAATCCCTGTCCCTCACTTAGATTTTTGAAGGAAAAGAGTCTGGGAATAAATGAGAGAAACAGGCTCTATCTGTCCATATCCTCAGGTCACTACAATAGATACTATGAGGAGTTTCCCCTTGGGTGAGGTCTAGGACACTCTTTTGGTTGAGCTGAGTTAACTTGCACCCACAGGGAGAGTTCTTTTATTCTGTATTGTCTGGTAAATACTCTCCTTTGTATACTTCCCTTGATTTCTGTTTTGCTACTGATTTGGATAAATGGATTTTCTTTGACAGTTGCTCATTGTGAAACTGGAATTAGGTAGGAAAGGGACAAAAAGAAAGGCTGAAGAGCTTGGGGTCACCCTTCCCCCAATAATGAGATACAGCGATCAACGTTTTTAGATCAAACCGGATCATATTGCCTAAACTAACAATAGTTAAGGGAATGATACCTCCTCTCTCTGAGGAAAGCCAAGTGGCCTCTGACTTAAACTTCCTGTTTCCCCTCCTGGCAGGAATTAGTCTCCTGTGAAGAAGGGTGTGGGGAGAGACGAGGTTAGAGACGTCTGTTCTGCCTCCTTTTAAGCCAAATAAGGACAGCCCTCACTACATGTGGTCCTATGTGATGCGTGAGGTCTTGCTACATGTGGGTTTTCTATATTATATTTTGAAATGCATTAGGGAATTGAAAAACAGAGTGTTATGTGAATTTTGGGGGCAGAGGGTAAGGTCATTGCTATCAGGTTGTATAAAGGAAGGCTTCCTGGAGGCAGTGGCATTTGAGTTGTGCTTTAAAGATTAAGTTTGAAATTCACCAAACAAAGAAGAGAAAAGAAAATTTACCAGGTAATAATTGGGTTCATTGTAGATGCAAGGTACAATGCACAGAAAAGGAAGAAAACCACTACTGACACCTGGGTATGCAGGGTGGTACCAGGCTGTGGTGGGCCTTGAATGCTAGCTAGGATTTGGAGCTTTATTCTGTGGGCAAGAGAGAGCTACTGAAAACTTTTAAGCAGAAGAATGTTCTGACTAGATTGATGTGTAAGTCATAAAAATTTCTTTTCAGCACCCAAGCTCTCTGTTTTGCAGTTCTCTCCTTTATTCCATTGTCATTCTCTTCCTCCTTGGATATCCAGAATGTTTTTCTCTATCCCTAGACTTGTTTGAAAGACATTCACAATATCTGTAATCTCTGGAGGAGAGATCTTAGGGAAACAGATGTTACATTTATTTAACAAGTGGGCCCCTGAAGTCTCAAAGAACTCTGACTCTGGGGCCCCTTGTGACTTTTCCTGTTTTGAGTAATCAGTTATATGAATCATGGCTCAAAGTCTCTATTTAGTACAAGAGATACCAGGCTAATATTAAAAGCAGTTAATTAAGACATGAAAGCCATGAAAATTTTAAGAGGAAACCAAACTGTAGAATCATTCTCTAATATCCATCTATTTGTGAATATAATATCATCATCTTTAGAGGTGGTTGAAAGTGAGAAGGAATCTCTTGGGGAATTTATGAAGTGTGGGGTGGCAGTTGGGAAACTCCCCCTCATTGTGTGGGCAAATAGAGTGAGAAAGTTGTCAATCAATCTTTGTTGAAGGTTTTCAGTGACCAACCATGCTACCCTTTTGGAGTCTGTGGAAGCTCAATAGACATAAGGATTCTGATAGGACTCCTAGGTTTGGGGTCACCATGACAGTACAGTCCTATGTCTTCCCCTTTCTGTATGCCTACTCTGATTCCAGCCCCCAGGTTGCCTCTTTGTTTCCACTCTTGGTAGCTCAGGAACATCACAGGATTTCTCTTTCCATGCTTACTTCTCAATTTTGCCTGTATCTTTACCAAGTTAGTCTCTCCTTTTTATTTTTATTTTTTAAGTTCCTTGCCTGTTCTTACATCCAACAGGAATTTCCCTCTCTTCTCATTGTGGAACACTGTTCTGGAGCATTTCCCTTAAAGGTATCTAACCTTATCCATATTGACTGAATTAATGAAAAAGCATTTTAAAATAACCAAATTTTAAAGATCATTTTAAAAAAATTGAGTTCCAAATTCTCTTTTCTTCCATTCCTCCCCCACCCAGAAGAAGGCAATGTGACACTCATTATACATATGAAGTCATGCCAATCATATTTTCATATTAGCCATGTTGTAAAAAAAAAGGGGGGGGAGGGAAAATAAAGTGGAAAAAAGTATGCTTCAGTCTGCACTCAGATTTTATCAGTTCTCTGTCTGGAAGTGGATAGAATTTGCAAAAGCATTTATTAAGTTCTGACCAAGTACCAAGCACTGTAAGATAGTCTTCCCTTTTAAGAAGCTCACTTTCCAATATTTGGGGGGGGTGGTGATAAGATACATATAAGATTTGGGAGGATTCAGCTACATGGAAGATAGAAAGTGATGAAAGTCTTAAGAACTTAGTATAGTGGATATGATACTGATCTTGGTGTCAAGGAAACCTGGATTCAAATATTGCTTCAGTAATAAAAAATAAATTCAATATTATAGTGAGAAAGAGGAGAGGGAGTCACTAGCAGCTGGATGAGGAAAGATTTCATGTAGAAGGCACCCTTTGAGCTGAGCCTTAAAGGAAGGTAGGGAGTCCTTGGGACACAGGTAAGAAGAGAATGACTTCCAGGTAGAAGGGGGAGCCTGGGCAAAAACATGGAGAGGGGAAATGAAAATTCCTAACTGAGGAAAAATAGCTAATAAGCAAATTTGGCAGGAACCCGAGCTCTTTAATCATCTGTAATGTTTATATAGCACTTAAAAGTTTATAAAGAACTTTACTATGACCATTATTAGATAGTGTGATCTTCATAACAACTGAGGTAGGAATTATTCAAATTAATACATCCACTTTATAGATTTTATAGAAAATGAGGTCCCAAGAGCTTAAATGACTTTCTCTTTAAATGTCTAACTTTATTTCCTACCTGGTCACACTCATTTTGTGCTTCTTTCTCCAGGCCCTATTATTTTAGACTTTTTTGTCTTTTCCAGATGTATCTGTACTCTTTTTGGATTTCTTGAACTTTTTCACTGTTCTTGCTAGCTGGGAATCTTCCAGACTGAATTGGAATTATTCTACACTACTCCCCACCCACCCCCAGCTTATTTTTGTGTGTCATGTTCCCCTATTAGAGTGTAAGCTTCTTGAGGGCAAGGACTGCCTTTTATATATTTGTATCCCCAGCACTTAGCCTGGCACATAGCAGGCACTTAATAAAGGTTAATTGACTATTGATTTATGTTAGGGATACCACGGACAACCGGGTTCCTCTTTGTTCTAAGCATCGTTCTCTTGCCACCAACATTACACCAGTTCTCAAAATAAACTAAACCACCCTAATATTTATAATGGTATTTTAAGGTTTACCAACTCAATTCAACTTATTAAGTGCCTATTCCTTGGCTGGTAGTGGAGGCTCTGAGGATACACAGACAAAAAAAAACCAGCTCCTGCTCTCTAGGAGGATACAATGTGTCCTCAGCTCTTCACTGAGTACTAGGAGGCCACGTGGCTCCGTGTGACAAGGGCTGGGGCTGAGGTCTGGGCTAACGCCTGCCTCTATCAAGCAGTGGCGACCCAGGTTAGGCAGGGCAGGTAGCCTTCCCGGTTCTTAGTTTGCTACAAGATCAAAGGGTTGGATTAGAGGGACTCTAGCTTCCCTTGCAGATTTCTACGTGAAACCCTACGACTGCAGGCAGATGAAAACTGATGGAGGCTGCGCCGCGCCTCCCCGTCAGCAGGGGGAGACACAGTTGGGTCTGGACTTGCCAAGGCGCGGCCCGGCTCGGGGCCTGCCTGAAGGGCGAGCGTTCAGTAAGCCTTCCTCTGATTGGGTCTCTGCGCTTCGGGCGACCCTCCAACCGCAGCCGCTGGGCTTACGTCACGGCGTCCCAGGGTGCAGCCCGCGGAAATTTGAAATGGCTGAAGGGTTGGTGACGGCTGAGGGCTTCTACGCGGCGGGGCCGGGCCCGGAGCCCCGCTCTCCCGGGGTGCCGGCGGACGGGAAGCACGGTACGCACCCCCCCGGTCCCCGGGGCGGCCGCGGGGAATCCGACGGGCGGGGGCCGCGGCTGTCGTCCGCCCCCGGCGCGTCCTCGGCCCCCGGGAGGCCCCGCCCAGGCTACCTCGGCCTGGGTCCTCCGCTCCGGTCTGCGTGGCTCCGGTCCGCTCACTTGGCCTCTCTGGGCCTGCTCTGTAACGGGGATGGACCGGGTGACCAAGACTGGCCTCCTGCCTGGGGAGAGCGACCAGCCCGGGGGTGGGGCCGGGGCAGGGGGCGGGGCTCTAGCGCCTCGCCCGCTTTGGGGAAAGGGTGGAAGTAGGGCCCAGTCAAGCCCGATGTTCGGAACCCCAGGCAGCGAGCTCCCCGTCGGTCGTGTGTCGGGGACGTTGTAGAGCTGGCTAGTGTTCGGGGAACCGACGGACTGGACGACCTCCGAGCGCCTTCCGGAGCCTGGGAAGGGCGGAGTGTGGGCCGTGTGTCTGCCGTTCAGTGACAGGCAACAGAAACGTCGTGTCTTAGTGCAGGTGCAGGCTTAGCAAGGGATGGATACGGCCCGCTCCGGGCTAATGCTCAAAGATTGAAGACTGGTAGGATGCTTGCCCTCAGGCTCTGACAACCCAGGGCCTCTACCGCTCCGGGACCGGGATTAGAATGGCTGACTGCCAGTAAGCCAGTAAGAATGGCCAGCCTTCTTGTAAGGCTTCAAGCTTTGCAAAGTCCTTTTCAAAGACTGCCTTATTTTCTCCTCGTGATCAACCTAGGAGGGTAGGTTGCTAGTAAACCTTAACCACTTAAGGCTCCAAGTTCAGGCAGGTATCACCTGTGAGCATTGACCGGTCCTAAGTCCTGAAGCGGGGAGGAGTTTGATCCTGGTTTATGAATCCTTGAAATACAAAGTATAAAATAAATATAAAATTACTATGCTGTAACTATGTAGTATACTGTAATATGTAATGTAACATAGGATGATCTAGGTTAAGGTCTAGGACCCAGTTTCATGAGAGAACAGTAGACTTAGAAGATTCGCTTTAGAGGGTTGCTTCTGACTCCGGACAAATCCCCTTCTTTGGGCATCATTTTCTTTTCCTGTCATGTAAACAGACTGGATTCAGACCTTTCCAGCTCTAATCTGTCGCCTGGTTTGAATTGTTGATCACAGGCAAGTCACTTAGGAGTTTGAGAGTAGATTTTTTTTTCCTAGATTTCATTTTACCTCGGTCTTTTCCTTTGCTTTTACAGCATCTTACCCTGTAAGATATGTATCTCTGAATACATTGTATCCCCTCCCACGTAGAAAACAATTTCCTTGAGGGTGCGGTTGTAGTCTTTCTGTCTTAGTATTGCATCCCCTACTTCAGTACTACGCCCCTAGTAGTCATTAATCAATGTTTCTTAAGTTGAATTAAATCTCAGCTTCCTTCTTTGTAAACTGGAAAAATAAAATACATTTTCAACAGGAACCCCACTTAATTCCAGTGCCTTCTTTCTCTTAATTATTTCCTATTTATCTTGATTATAACTTTCTCTGTGTATATTTATTTGAATGTTGTTTCCCCCAATGAATTGTGAGCTCTTTAAGGGCCTCTTTTTTGTATCCTAAGCAATTATCAGTGTCTGGCACATAGTAGGTGCTCAGTAAATAAATATTGATTGATTGTTGTGAGAAAAGCCCTTTTAAGCTTTTAATGTCCATATAAATCTGAGTTGTTACCTTGCACACAGAGTTCTTATGAAGAAAGTACTTTGTAAAATGTAAAGGACTATACAAGTGAGTTATTGGTATTGTTTCATCACCACAGGGCTTTTCTAGTTTCAACACAGTCAGTATTTTCATTTCTGAGATGGAGGTCACCATTTCCCTGTATGCCTCCATTGCTGTCCTGTGGGGCTAAGGGCAGGCCACCAGGGCAGTCCTAAGACTTGGAGTAGAAAGATCCTAGGAAAGCAGGAGCAATGAGAGGTAAGAGAAGTGAGTGCTACCAATATTTAGTACATATGATATTAGCCAGCTCTGAAACACTGATGCTACTCCTGTCAATTTTAAATCCATCTGTCCATTGCTACCATAAACATTGGTGACGATCAGTTGTTTTCGTTCATGTCTGACGCTTTCCATTTGGGATTTTAACAAAGATGCTGGAGTGGTTTACCATTTCCTTCTCCAGTTCATTTTACAGATGCGGAAACTGAGGTGAAGAGGGTTAAGTGACTTTTCTAAGGTTACACAACTTGTGTCTGTGATCAGAGGAGAACTCAGGAAGATGAGTCTTCTTGACTCCAGGCTCTTTCCACTGTGCTATTGAGCTGCCCCTAAACATTGGCCTATACTACTAATTGGATGTTGTTATAACACGATTTGTTATTGTATAGAATACTGTTTGGGAGAGAGGTAAAATTGGAAAGTCAGCATGAAAAGATGAATCCTGCATTGTTACTCAACTCATTAAGAGTAGAAACAGGGAGGTAAACTACAGAAATTACTATAGGTAGTAAATATTTGATATAATTATGATCCATCATATTCTTATCATTGAGGATTGGCTTGTAGAGGGTTTTTTGGACAATTTTTTTTTTGAAGTGCTAAGGTCTCCAGTGAGGAGAAGTCCCACAGCCTACATAAGATAAAAGCAAACCTTTCTCTATTAAAGGTCGTTTTGTCACTGTATATTGAATAAGCACTATGAACTTGAAGTTGTATTAAAAAAAAAGAGAGAGACTCCCAGTTCTCTAACAGTGCCAGTCTTTAGAGAAGAAGAGTCATAAATCACCCTTTTCCCTATTCCCTAGCAAATTTATAGTATTGTTATGAGGGAAATACCATATGACTATAAAATGTTGAGTAAATGAAAAACACTAAATCATTGTAAAGAATTAGAGGTGTATTTTTTGGAGGAAGGTCAGGAAAGCATCTTTTGATGTGAAAATCTAAAGTTGCAAAAAGCTCTTAGGATTTTAAAATGGAACTTTTAATTTGATATATTTCCAGGTTTGCTTGGATAAACTGTAGTCCCATCTGACAAGGGGAGAGGTAAATAAACTATGATAACCTCAATGCTCATTTGTGTTTCTCTGTTGTTCTAGTGAGTGTTTTAATTTTTGTGTAATTGAAAAACATTGGAAGTGTTTAGGAAGTTGAATGTTGTTCTTTTTATTCCTTTAGACTTATTGCAAGATGAAGATACATTCAGTGATTATGGCAGTCATGATAAGCCAGGGACCATTTTGCAGAGGTTTGTGCCAGAAGGGAATGTACCTTTTCCAGACATTTTCCAAACAAATCAGCTTTTGTTCTATGAGCGATTCAGAGCCTATCAAGATTATATTCTAGGTAAGTATTCACTTTGCATGTAAAATGGGCTTCCTTGCTTCTTGTATTTTCAGTGTCTTTGCCATTTGATGGGAATATGGCATCTTTTTACTGCACTGCTGTACCCTACAATCTGCTGTTGGAATTACTGTGTAGAGTCCCTGTTTCTGAGATAAGGAATGAAATCTTTCCCTGCCATTCGTTGGCATGGGACCTTGGTGAAGCAATACAAACTCTCTAAATCTCAGTTTCCTCATTTTAATATGGGAATGATAATATTTATACTACTTCAAAGAATAGTTACTACAAAGAAATGTGTTACTGCATTTGAGAACAGTCTTATCAGTCTGACTGCAATGTTGTATCGAGAATGGAGGGCACACATTGGATGCTTGGGTGGACAGTAGCTTCGTTCTGCTTTCTGTAGTATAAATTCTTATTTCAAGTATTTAATTTGTTTGTAGCTGACTGCAAGGCTTCTGAGGTAAGGGAATTCACAGCTGAGTACTTGGAGAAGGTCCTTGAACCATCTGGATGGCAGGCAATCTGGCGCACTAATGTGTTCGAGGTGCTGGTTGAGGTAAATTTAATTCAGTTGTTAAGACATTTGTCTCTAGCTAAAAGCACTTTACTTCAGACTGTTATAGCCAAAGTACTTATTTTTAATTAAAGTTTATGAGCTGATTGAAAATAGCATGTTTTCCACATCTAATTGCCATGGTAGATAAAGCATTCAAGCAAATTTTAAAAGCAACTGAAGGAAAGCTATTTGGGAACCTCAATAGTTTAAGTTTCAGTGTCCTCCTGATAAGGGGAAGTTGGCTATAGAGCTATGAGGCATAGGTATTCCAAACTCATTTAAGAAGAAGGTTTAGTTATAAACTCAACAGCAGTTTTAATTAATTTTTTGGTGTCTTAATTGTAGCACATTAAATAGCTGAAACTAAATAGGCAATACAAGACAGCCCATTTTTTGCTTAACAAATCTGTAGTTATGTGGTTAATCTCTTGGTAATGTGCCCTGCTGCAGAAAGTAAAACAATCTTATTTTTCAACTGACTGAGTTTTTCCCATTAAATTTGCACTCTAATTACAGCTGTGAATTTTCTCAGTATTTGGTAACTGGACCACAAAAGCCCCTGCTAGACTGTAGTGTTAAACTGACAAGTGTGAATACAAGTCACTATACTACAAGTCCTTTAGAAACAGTTATTTACTGCAGTGCTTATGTGCAGGATAGTGAATCACAGGTGTTGCTTAGGATTTTTTGATCTTAACTCTGGATTTCTTTATTAATTTGGAATAAAGCTTACACTTAGAAATTTTTATTAGGATAGTTCTTTGAGAATCTTCTGGAATAATTTTTTAATCTTTGAGTTAAATATTTTTTAAAAATTTCATATTTGATCAAGACAGCTTTATTTTTTTCTCAGTTCCTATGAGAGCAAGGATACTTTCTGTTGTCTGATGACATTGACACAGACTGACTTTAAAGTGGATGTATCTATTCTACTCAGATTATTAATCAATGAATTATTTACCTTAAAAGATACATGATTACATCAGTGTGGTGCTGCCTTAGTATTGTAATAGAGAATTTTATGGGTTACTTTGGCCAAAAAAATTGTATCAATTGGTGATTGGTTAATCCTCTGGTGGTGAATTAATCCGTTCTTAACTGTGCTGGTACTCGGATGATAGTTTGTTCCTGCGCCAATATTTGAAGCAGTTTCAGCTTGATATAACATTAGAAGCTTGTGCCCTAATAGCATAACTTTCAAAAACTTGAAGTTATATCCATACCATGATGATTCATTGAAACAGATTCTAGATAGATTAGGGTCTATATTTATTTTCAAAATCTGATTTTTTTTTTGAATTCTGAAATTCAACACAAAAAACATTTCTACAATACAGTAAAACACAAAAAGAGGATTCTACCTGAAAGTATGCAATAAATTCCACTTGCTACTTTCAAAACTGTCCTTTAGATGAGGATTTTAAGAGGCAGACCATTCAGAAAAATAGTTATAAGTTGAAGAATTGTATTTAGGCCCTTTGACCCAGCAATATTGCTACTAGGACTGTATCCCCAAGAGATTATAAAAATAGGAAAGGGACCCACATGTACAAAAATATTTATAGCAGCACTCTTTGTGGTAGCCAAGAACTGGAAATCAAGGAGATGCCCATCA
>JAQQSK010016098.1:0-10555 GCA_028658325.1 Potorous gilbertii | reverse complement strand
TCATTCTTTTGGTTTTGTTTTGTGATTTCTTGGTTTCTCAGAAAGTCATTAGCCTCCATCTGTTCCATTCTAATTTTGAGAGAACTATTTTCTTCAGTGAGCTTTTGAAACTATTTTTCCACTTGGCTAATTTTGCTTTTGAAAGCATTCTCCTCCTCATTGTCTTTTTGAACCTCTTTTGCCAATTGAATTAGCCTATTTTTCAAGGTGTCATTTTCTTCAGTATTTTTTTGTGTCTCCTTTATCAAGGTATTGATCCGTTTTTCATTCTTTCCTTGCATCTCTCTCATTTCTCTTCCCAGTTTTTCTTCCAACTGTCTAACTTGATTTTTAAAATCCTTTTTGAGCTCTTCCAAGGCCTGAGCCCATTGGATATCTATTTCAGATATTTGGGATACAGAGGCCTGACTCCTATGTCTTTACCTGAGGGAAAACATTGGTCTTCTTCGTCAGAGATAAATGATGGAATCATCTGTTCCCCAAGAAAAGACCTTCTTATTTTCTTTTCCCTTTTCTCGGCATTTTCTCAGCCAGTTACTGGACTTCTGAGATTTCTCTGCAACCCCCCCCCCCCCACCAGATCCGCCCAGCTAGTGCTCGGGGTCTGAGATTCAAATGCTGTTCCCCAGCCTCAGGGCTTTCTGAGGCAGGCCTGGCTGGTATTCATGGAAACTTAACTTCTGGTGCTCAGGTAGGGGCAGGGCCCCCTGCCAGGCTCAGTTCTCTTAGGGGGTTTATGCAAAGACCTTCATTAATGGAGCTCCTTCCAAATTCCTGCCTGCTCTGGGAACCTCTGGCCACCTGCTGCCTCTGCTGCTGCCTCCCAAGGTGGCCTGAGTCACAGAGACACCCCGCTTCCCTCTCAGCTGGTCCAGACGTCTCTTTCACTGACCTGTGTGTCTGTGGGTGGAGGGATCTTCGTGGCTGCTGGACATTCTGTCCCTTAAGCCTGCTCAGATCTGCTCGCTCCTCTCTGTGCCATATGGCTGGGGCAGGGCAGGACTAGGCTCTGCTCCCATCCTGTGCCCGACGGACCTTTGGGATTGGTTTTTCAGGGCTCTCTGGAACACAAATCTCCTTCACCCCATTGCTGCATGGCTCCACTGTTTCAGAATTTGTTGGGAGTTCTTTTTATAAATAATTATCACTGTGGGTTCGGAACTAACATACGTGTGTCTTTCTACTCCACCATCTTGGCTCTGCCCCCAATGATTTCTTGAAACATGTATTCAGATTCCTTTTTTCATCATGGTTTTCTGGTAAGCCAATAATTCTTAAATTTTCTCTCTTGGATTTATTTTCCAGTTCAGTTTTATTTTCCAGCTAGATGTCTTGCACTTTCTTCTATCTTTTTATTCTTTAGATTTTGTTTGATTGATTCTTGATGTCTCATATCGTCATTAATTTCTACTTGCCCAATTCTGATTTTTATCAAATTACCTTCAGTCAATTTTTGCATCTCCTTTTTCATCTACCAAACTTTTTCTTTTAAGGAATTATTTTCTCCAGTTAATTTTTGTACTTCCTTTTCCATTTGTTCAATTTTCCTTTTTAAAAGCTGTTCTCTTCATAGAATTCTTTTTCCGTACTTTTAAAATAATTGGCAAATTTTTCTTCTATTTCCTTCTTCAGCTGTTCCAGGAGAGCTGTTTGTGCATGTGAGCAGTTCAGAGTCCCTTCTGAAATTTCATATGGGAGTACATTCTCACTACTGACCTCTTTGGGGTTCGTTTTTTTTTTTTTTTGGTCCTTGTCCCCATAGAATGATTATGCGATCTTTTACTGCTTGCTTTGCTTCTTCTTGCTCATGATGGCGAGACTTTATCTGTTGTTCTTTCAGTTAGAAGCTGGAGAACGTGATGTTGAGTTGACTGGTGTGAAAAAGTTAAGGACAAGTGCCTTGTTTTTTCTCGTTTTGTTTTCTGTGTTGCTTGACCAGCCCTGGGGTCTGTTTGTTAATTGTGGGGGATCAGTGGTTTGGTGATGGGAGATCTCCCTAGCTGAGCCGGAGCAAAGGAAAGCTCAGGGGTTGGGGATCCTGGCTGCCCTATTGTCTTCCTCTTTCCCCTTGGAGCACTGAGTTGGATCTTAGAATTTCCACCCCTCTCCCCAGGGCTCCTCTCCTTCCAGTTTGCCTCCACCACAGTAAGAAGAATCCCTCTTAGCTATTTTCCTAACCTCAGGTACTGCAACATTGTTTATCCCCTCTGGTGATTCCACTGATCTAGAATTTTTCTGGGGAAGTATTTTATAGTTCTTTTGAGGTCAACAGTGGGAGGAGGAGAGAGCATTTACCAGTCACTGCCATTTTGGCTCTCAGAAGTTCAAATAGGTGACTTACAGACAGAGTTATAGGAGCAGTTGTGGCTGATTCCTGGATCTCAGCAGCTCTCACTCGCTGGGTCCTGCTGGCCTCCTGCCCTGGGCTGCCACTGTCTTGTTCTGCTTCCTGCCTCAGACTGCCCCAGAGATTTCCTGTTTGGCAGCTCTGTGACTGGATGTGCTGTGTTATGTGGTATGGGCTCACCCCCTTGAAACAGATTCTTCCTGTAGACCTTCTAGTCTGTCCTGGTCTGTGTATCTGCCACAGTCTGTCTCCTATTTGATTCTGCACCTCCAAAATTTGGTCAGATTATCTTTTTGGAGGTGTCTGAAGGAGTTTTTCTAAGAGATTAGGTGTGTAGTTGCTCTCATTCCATCATCTTGGCTCCACCCCCTGGCCTCTTCTATAGTACTGTTTGTAGTACAGACTTTTATGTCTGAGAAGATAAATGATTTGACTTAGATTTGAAAAATTATCATTCAATCATTGATTGAGATTATGGTCCAGTGATAGTTTTTTTTCATCTTTTATTGACTATGAGGGCTACTGCTTTTCTTGTAAGGGATTCCTGCCCATAGTTGTATATATAGTGATAACCTGAAGCAAATTAACCTATTTCTGTTCATTTAACTTCATCAAAACCTAAGATATTGATGATTTGCCTTTTTATCTCCTGTTTGATCATATCCAGCTTTCCTCAGTTCATCAAAATGAATATGAGTGTATATATGTGATTATTGGTGTGTGTATACACACACACTACATATGTATATATGTATATAAATACATGTATTTTTCCTGTGTATGTGTGTATGCATATGTTCATGTATTAATTCATGCATATATAAATATACACTTTTTTGTTAGAGATAGATGTATGTGTGTATACATATGTTCATGTATTCATTCATGCATATATAAATATACACTTTTTTGTTGGAGATAGATAGATCTAGCAATAAACCTTGGTATTTCTATTACCTTTTAAATTTTGAATTACTTTGACCTATCCTTTCTCATTTTGTCATGCTTAGGTCCCAAAAGTAGGGCAGAAATTATTGTCCCCATTTTATAGAAGAAGAAGCTGAGGCACAGAGATGTTAAAGAGCCTTGCTTCATGTTGCACAGCTAGTTGGTGAAAGAGATCTGATATACCTTATTATCAGCCCAGAGCTTGTTCTTTTCTTTCCCCACAAGATCATAGGGGATCTCAAAAGTGTCACCTTTATGCCTTTGATGTATGCCATACTGTTATTTGATTAATGAATATTGATGCATTTTCTTGTGATCTTATCTTTGTTCCAGGATATTCACCTCATAAAATAAAGTCATCTTTTACATGCAATGATGGCCTTAATCCATTAGGAGTTGGCCATCTATGTTGAAGGTATATTTTACCCCTTTGGTGATTGTAATGAATTTACACTGATCCATCCTCCTTATGATTACCCACACAAAATTTAAAGATATATACGTGTATATATATATATATATATATATATATATATATATATATATATATGTATATATATGTGTGTGTGTGTGTGTGTGTGTGTGTGTGTTTTATGCATGTATGTATATAATCTATTGTCTTTTGCATAACAAATATTTCTCAGCATGCTCTTATTATTCAACCCTGACCAAATATCCCCATAAAATAAAACACTTAAGGTAAACAGACTAATACATAGCCTAATCTCTCTTTTTCTGCCATATTTCAGCATTTTAAATTTCCCACCATACCTCCAAAGGAGGAAGAAACATATGTTTATATTTTTCTTTAAACATTTTAATGAATACTGTTATAATCTAATTACCTAATATATGGCATCAAGGACATCATAGCATATGAGAGATGACTTTATTTTACTAGGTAAACATCCTGGACCTAAGGTAAGATTGTAGCTTTTTTTCCCCCTATTTTATTCTTGGTTGCAAAGCAGTTCAGAAAATTAGCTAATAATTCAAACAAAAGTGTGCATTTATCTATACCTATGATTTCTCATCTCTGCCAAGAAAGGCAGTTACTTTTTTTCAATTCTTTTTTATGACCATCTTTAACCACAGAAATTATGTGTCATGTAGTTTCTTTTCTCTTATTGTTGTTTTTTCCACTTTCTTACATCTGTCATGAACATTGTTTTCCTTGTTGCATTTCCCTTTAGTTAATAAGTCTTCCCATCTTTCTCTGAGTTCATTTCACATAGTGACATAATATTCCATTATATTCACATACCAAAATATGTTTTCCCGTTCTCTACCTAATGGACATCCATTTTGTTGCGAATGTTTTATTATATGAAACTGTACTGTTATGAATATATTATGGCTTTTGTGCTGTATATGACTAGTACAGCATTCTTTGATGTCAAAGTTTACAAACATTTTCGTCATACACACACCCACACATACCAGATAATTTTCTATAAAACTTGTACCAAGTCATAACTTTCTTCACAGTATATTAATGTGTGCATGCTTGTACTTTTCCACAGTTCCTCCAACATTGACTATTTCCATCTTTTATTAACTATGCCAATTTCCAGGTATACATTTCCCAGGTATTCATTTTTAGAATGTCTTGCTGAGTTAAGGGGTGCTGTCTTTGGCCCTAAAAGAACATAAAGCTGACTAAGTAAGATAAAGATTGAATCTTTATAAAGGTGTATTCCTTATTTACTTACTATTCCAACCTGTTGCACAGGCATTGATATAGTCACCCTAATAATAAGTGTTTACAGTAATTAAACTAAGGAACATGAATAAGTCAAACTAAAAAAAAAAGAATTTATGCTTTTCAAATGTTTAAATACAAGCCAGATCAGTAATAATGTTCCCCTCTTTTCCTAATTTATTTATTTTATTTGTATTTTTTAATTTTAAATTTAAATGCAAAATAAGAAAAGAAAGAAAAGAAATGAGCTTGAATGCTGAAAGTAAAATAATATAAAATAAGAAAAGAAGAAAAGAAACGTTGCCATATTCACAGAGAGAGGATTCAAAACATACTGTAATAAAGTTCCACTTCAAGTAAGCCTATATAATAAACACTACACATTGTTTTGAAAGCTGTCCATATTTTCTGTGCAGTCTTGTAAGGTTTTTTCTCTGCTGTGTATTTTTCCCTATTCTTTTTCCCCTTCCTCCCCCACCCCAGAAGACTACTATTAAGCATGGATACACACACACACACCGATACACATATATGCAAAAAAAATGTGTATATGCAAATATACATGCCTATATCCACACATACATACATTTGTACATCGCTATTATACTTTGATATCAATAACCATACTCATATATAGACATATGTATTCATATGCATCTATGTAAGTTGGTATTATGCTCATTTATTCGCTATTCTTCTTCCATCATAAGTCCTAGTCTTTCAATATTTTTCAAGTCCATCAACTCATTATTTTCTACACCAAAGGAATATCCCCAGTTTATACTGTATAGTTGTTTTATATAGTCTAAAACAACATTGATATATACAGATGACATCTAGTACGATTTCCATGTTTTTCTGTTTTGATTAAATCTATTTTAGCCTTAACTTTGTCCAATTCATGATTACTACCCCTGCTTCTTTTTACCTAACAAAGTCTACAGTTAATCTTTATTTGATGTTTGTGTATATCTCTCATTTTCTATTCATCCTGATTCCATTACTTTATTTTTACCGGCTACCTTCCCTTCCTATTGCTTAATTTGCCCTTCCTAGGATCTTTGTCTTATCTTCCCATTCCCATTAGTCTAGACACCCTTCTCTACTCCCTTTAACCCATTCCATTCTCCTCCCCTTTTAAGATGCCTCCCTTATCCTCTCTTCCCTCTTTATCCCTTCAATATTTTATTTCTTTCTGAATTTAAAAGACTTTTTCACAGAGAATGCTGTGTGTCTGTGTATGACTAAAATGGTCATAAACTTTGACCTCAAAGAATGCTATTTCCAATAAAAGTAGATTTCCAGACTCTTCCCCCTCCTCCATGTTGGTTCTTCCTCTCATACCTCTCTTACATAAGACAACAACTCTTCTCAGTTGTTCCTAAATGGTTACACTAATTTTGAAAATCATATCATGCTCAATTCTATCCCAATCCTTCTTATGAACTACCCAATTATTAATAGCAATCTTGGCCATACATTTTACATACAAAAGAGGTAAACTGTCTATCCTTACTGAATCCCTTGTAATTAGACTTTAATATTTACCTTATATCTCTCTTGGCTCTTGTATATAAAATCTTTATCAAATTAAATTTTGTTAGTTTGTCTATTTTTAGCAAAATTCTGAAAGTCTGACAATTCATTGAATTCCCATTTTTGTTTCATTCAGGATTTTTTTTAGCTTTGCTGGGTAAAATATTTTTGGCCAGAACCCCAGTTCTTTTGCTCTTTGATGTATAGTGTTGCAAGACCTGTGTTCTTTTAGAGCTACTGCTGTTATGTTTTTTTGTGATTCTGCCATACTTAATTGTTTTTTTCTTGTTGCTTGTAATACTTTATTCTTGAGCTGGGGATTTTGGAATTTGGAATATCCCTGTAGATTTTCCTCATAGGATCTCTTTCAGGTTGTGACTGGCAGTTTCTTCTATTTCTATTTCCCCTTCTTGTTCTAATATTTAAGACAATTTTCTTTAATTATTTCTTGTGCTATTGTATCAATATTTTTTTCTCTTATAACTTTCAGTTAGTCTGATTGCTCATATTTTTCTCTTCTTGATCTGTTCTCTAGATCAGTAGTTTTCCTTATAACATGTTTCATATTCTCTTCTATTTTTTCATTCTCTATATTGCTTAATTATTTCTTGATCTCTTATAACTTCACTGGTTTCCCTTTGCCCAGTTCTGATTTTTAAGGAATTGTTTTCTTCCTTTGGATTCTGAATCTCCTTTTCTAATTGGTTTATTTTCTTTTCATAATCTTGATTTTCTTGAAATGTTCTATTTTCAGTTTTCTTCAATCTCCCTCATTTCATTTTTAAAGTTCTTTCTGATTTGCCTGTTATTATTTTTATATTTGTAGCTTATTTTTTATAATCACTTCTAGGTCTGGGATATAGGGGATGGTATGTCTGACTCCCGAACCTCCTTCAGTTCTCCCTTGTGACCTAAAACCAAAATAAAGATCTACACCCTTTCAAAGTGAGCATCATCCATGCCCCACTACTTTCACACACACACACACACACACACACACACACACACACACACACACACACAGATACTTCTTGCCCTCCTGGTACTCTCTGCAGCTCAGCTGAGTCTGGTATTCCTTGTCAACAGAGGTTTCCTAGATATTCTTCAGCTCAGACACCCAACTCACCTCACTGTCCTAGGGGTAAAAGTTCCTGTAGATAGGGTTGAGGTAGCCTCCCAACACAGCTCCAAGGCTTGCAACTTATTGTTTAATAGAATCTAGCATGGAGATATATACTCTCACAGAGACCAAGCCTCATATTGAGATTTTTTCTTCAGATCTCGCATTATCGCAGGAGGAACACTCTTCTGCCTCTATTCTTATCTATTTTTACCATTCTATGTTTGCCCTGAGACTCTATTTTATCTCATTTGAGGGGTAAACCTGGAGGGCTTGTAATTTTCTGACCTACTCTACCATCTTCCTAGAATCCTTTCCTCTTACATATTTTAAGTAGAACGAATGTATATAGATCTTCAGATGAACTGTTCAGGAGCCTGTGGTGTTGTTTCTATGACTTTTGTATCAAAAGACACAGTTCATCCTACCAAGAGTTGAAACTATTATGCTCAGTCAATGGTTTTCATGTTTCCAAAAAGAGACAGAGTGATTGATAGTTTTTAGAATGAATTACTTTATACAAGGGCTGTAGCTGTTTGCATTTCTATATAGGACTTTATTTTATATTAAATGAAAAAATGCATGACTTTCTCTTAAATGCCACCAGTTTTTATGAAATAAATGTTAGATTTGAGACAACAAGCATCATATCTTCCCGTGGCCAAAGGGAATGAAGGATAGAAAATTATAGCCATTGATTGTGTATTCTGGATCCTGTCCTTGCTCATGAATGCTAAGGAACAAGTGTATTGATTTCTGTGAAATTCTCCTACAGGATTTCATATACATTATTATTTTTTATAGGACATGATCACAATTATGTGTTCTCTGGTTAATCAAATAGCTTGTTTAATAGAATTATTAGATTATATGTAATTAAGTGTCTATAATCACCTATTTTAGGACTTCGACAATAATAACTAAATTCCCATACAATGTTCTCTACAGTTTAGTATTTTTGTTCTCACTAATCAGATGAGACAATTGAGAGTCAGGGTGCTGACGTGACTGTCTTACCACTCATTATATAGCTGACTAGTGACAGAACTGAGACTTGAACTTTAAGGCAATATAATTTCTAATGTAATAGGCTATTATGGGATATGTATTTTTGCATGTATTATATATTTTCTTTTATAAAAATTTATTTATTATAGCTTCCAAAATTCATTTCCACAATATTTTGACTTGAAAATTTTCACCCCATCTCTCCCCTCCCCCACCTCAAGACACTGCACATTCTGATTAACCTGTCCCCCAGTCTGCCTTCCCTTCTATCACATTGCTCCCTTCCTTATCCCGATCTTCACTTTTTTCTTGTAGGACAAGATAGATTTCTACAACCCATTACCTGTATTTCTTATTTTCCAGTTGCATGCGAAAATGTTATCAACATTGCTTCCTAAAATTTTGAGTTCTGACTTCTCTCCCTTCCTCCCTCTCCACCCATTCACACTGAGAAGGCAAGCAATTCAGTATAGGCTATACATGTGTAGTTATGCAAAAGACTTCCAAAGTAGTCATATTATGAAAGACATTATATTTTCCTCCATCCTTTCCTGCCCTCATTTATTCTGTTCTCCTGACTTTGTTCCTCCCCAAAAGTGTTTACTTCTAATTATTCCCTCTTCTTCTTTCCCTTCCCTTCTATCATCTCCCACCTCATGTTGCCCAAATGTATGCCTATAAATTCGACAATTTAAATGAGATGGATGATTATTTAAAAAAATATATAAATTTTCCAGATTAACAGAAAAGGAATACTTAATTGAATACTTAAATAACCTTATTTCAGAAAAAGAAATTGAAAAAGCCATCAATGAATTCGCTAGGAAAAAAATCCCCAGGGTCAGATGGATTTACAAGTGAATTCTATCAAAAATTTAAAGAACAATTGATTCCAATACTGCACATATTATTTGGGAAAATTGTCAAATAAGGAGTCCTACCAAATTCTTTTTATGATACAAATATGATTGTGATACCTAAACCAGGAAGAGCCAAAACAGAGAAAGAAAATTATAGACCAATTTTTCTAATGAATATAGATGTAAAAGTTCTGAATAAGATATTAGCAAAAATAGTACAGCAATTAATAAGGAGAATAATACATTATGATAAGATAGGATTTATACCATGAATGCAGTACTGGTTCAATATTAGGAAAACTATTGGCATTATTGATCATATCATCAACAAAACTGACAGAAAACACATGATTATCTCAAATAGATGCAGAAAAAACTTTTGACAAAATACAACACCCATTCCTACTGAAAACACTGGAAAGCTTAGCAATAAGTGGAACTATCCATAAAATAATAAGCAATATCTACCTAAAACCATCATCAAGTATTATATGCAATGGGGATAAACAAGATGCATTTCCAATAGGATCAGGGGTAAAACAAGGATGTTCATTATCACCACTGTTATTCAATATGATATTAGAAATGCTAGCTGTGGCAAAAAGAGAAGAAAAAGAATTTGAAGGAATTAAAACAGGCAAAGAAAAAACTAAGTTATCACTCTTTTCAGATGACATGATGATGTACTTAGAGAATCCCAGAGAATCAAGTAAAAAACTATTTGAAATAATAAACAACTTTGGCAAAGTTGCAGGTTAAAAAATAAACCCAGATAAAACATCTACATTTCTATTTATTACTAACAAAGCCCAACAGCATAAGATAGAAAGAGAAATTCCATTTAAAACTAGGATATGCCCTATAAAATATCTGGGAATCTACCTGCCCAAACAAACCTAGGGTTTATATGAATGTAATTACAAGACACTTTTTGCACAAATAAAGTCAGATCTAAGGAAGTGGAAAAACATCAGTTGCTCATGCTAATAAAATAATAATAATAATTCTTCCTAAATTAATTTACTTATTCAGTG
>JAQQSK010016097.1:0-10556 GCA_028658325.1 Potorous gilbertii | reverse complement strand
GTTATCCCACCAAGCAGAGGATGGCTAATCAATTTATCTTCACATAGCTAGACTGAGAAAACAAGAAATAGAGGTACAGATTCAAGAGAGAGATTCTGGTAGTACAATCCTGTAAAAGGAAAATACAAAAACAGGAAACTGATGAATAGTTGTTGCTGCTCAGTGTGTCCAGCTCTTCATGAACCCATGGCCATAGGGATTTTTTGGCAAAAAGAGGGGAGTGGTTTGTCATTTCCTTCTCCAGAGTGTCCCTATTACGTAGAAGGGGAACTGAGGCAAATAAGGGTTAAGTGACTTGCCCAGAATCACACATATAGTGTGTATCTGATCTGTGTATAGATCCTCCAGGTCTAGCGATCTATCCGCTGCACCACCTAGTTGTCTGGTAGGTAGAGTTATCAGAACACCATTGGTTAAGTCATAACTGGAACATCCCAGAAGCAATTACTGTGTCTTGATCATGTAATGTCTATTGTCCTTCCTGGGGGGCAATATTTTTGCTCTGGGAAGGCATTAACCCAACAGCTTCATCATGTTAACAATGCCTAGGCTACCTGCAGGGATTTGTCATAGTGCTAAGACCTAGAAAAAGTAACAAAATGACAGAAGCCTGTGTAATGATTCTGTATCAGTCCTATATGCAGAAGGGAGAAGTGGAGATATAATTTTATTAAGCAAGCTTTTTCACAAGTATCTCTTTTCTCCTCCTAGACCTGTGACAACTCAATTTCTTGACACCAGGGGCCTGTGTATGGAGTAACAAGGAAGAGCAGTGGGCCATAGGGTTTTCTTCTATATCAACTGTGTATAAAAGTACAATTGGACTCTGAGAACTAAGAATGGAATTATAGCTGTATATATCTGAATACATACATATATATATATATATATATATATATATACACACACATAAACATAGAATACATAAATATATGTACATATATGTATCAATAATTTTCATATTTTCAAAACCCTTTTACTAACATCCTTTCATTTGCTATCACAACCCTTTGAGGTAGCACACATTTTTCAATAAGAGAAATAATAGAAATTTGCATAGATTAAATGATATACCCATGGTGAATCAAGTGCAAAATTTGTGCTACACCTCATGTCTCCTGACGCCTAAGTCAGTCCTCTTTCTATCGTATTACGCTTCTTCTCTAGGAAAAAAATTTCTCATTCTTGTAACATGAATTTTTGTAAGCAAAAATAAGTGGTACCATGGCAAAAGGGATACAGAATTGACCTCAGAAGCAAGATGATCTGAGTTCAGGGTCTGCCTCTGACCTATACTGACTAGATGAACAAGTCATTTAACAAACAACTTTCTAAGAAAGTGGACTACAGGGAAGGTGCTAACCAGGTTTGTTAGGGGAGAGAATCTTCATCTGGGAATTTGTTATACTAGAGAATTTAACAAAAATGTTATACTAGTGAATTTAGGGTGCAGCTAGGTGGTGTAGTGTATAGCATGCTGGGCTCAGAGTCAGAAGACTTCTCTTTGTGAGTTCAAATCTGGCTTCAGACACTTACTGACCCCAAGCAAGTGACTTAAAGCTGTTTGCCTCAGTTTCCTAGTCTTTAAAATGGTCTGGAGAAGGAAATGGCAAAACACTCCAGTGTCTCTTCCAAGAAAACCCCAAATGGGGTCACAAAAAGTTAGATAGGACACAAAAAAAAGTGAATGTAGTGATCTATTTTTTATTCTTATATGAATACCACTCCATATGCAAATAGGGGAGAGCTGGGCATAACAGAGAGGAAATTCTGACAGCCCAGACTCCTTTACCTTGCCTGCTAGTAAACATCAGGAAAAGATTCTAGATTCTAAGTCCTCCCCTGCCACTAAACTTGTGTGACCTTGAGCAAGGCAATTGTTTTCTCTGAGTGCCAATCTCCTCCCGTATAAAATGAGAGGATTATACTAGATAGTTTCTGAGATTCCTTCTAGCTCTTAACATTCTATGAATCAATGGTGCAACTCCAAATTCCACAAATTCAGTTGTCATCTCAACCAAATTGGGTGAATATGAGTAAGATACTGCACTACGATTCCAAAAATCAGACATACAAAGACAGAAAAGGGGAGATTGAATGCAACAGCACATTATATGGAATGAATCTCAGTCTTTGATTGTAAGTGAGATATACATCAATCATTTGACAAACAAATGTGACCACAGACTACAAGCATAGAAGAAAGTATGCAGAGGATTCACCACAGTGCTGGGCATACTGTAGATGCTTAATACATGTTTATTGCCTGACTGCTCTGGAAGAGAGGACCCCATCCCACTGTATTCTATCTTAGTAAGACCATGTGGAGGTATTGTGTGGAGTTCTAGGTACCACATGTTAGGAAGGATGTAGCCAGGGGTGTGCTGAAGTCTGCTAGAAACTGCAGAGAACTAATGATTAAGTTTTCTGTCTCAGCATTTGCCCCTCAGAAATTGGCAAATGCTACAAATTAGCACTTGATTTATTGTCCTGTTAATCGTCTGGACATAAAGAAGTGATAGGGAAAATACTAGTAATGTAGATTAAACTTAAAAGTGTACCATGGGGACATCCTCCACCCCCCAAAAAAGACTGTTGTTAAACATTGACTAGTTTGGATGAGACAGTCCAGAGCACTGGGGTCAAACTCAAATAGAAATGGGGCCATTAATCCATCAGTAAGGATCCCTCTGAGTCACATGTTGACTAAGTTTGAAAATGTAATATTCTCTATGTTTTATTATATTTTTATTTATTTCATTAAATATCTCCCAATTACTTTTTAATCTGATTGTGGCTGGGCTCAGTAGGGCTAGAGTTTTGCAGCCAACATCAAACTGTGTTTGACACCTCTGGTCTAGAGTTTATTCATGACCAGAATAGTCAGAGGCCCAATTGAAAAGGATTAACTAAAAGAATGGAGGGTGTTCTGCCTGGAGAAGAGAAGATTTAGGAGAAATATGCCACCTGCCTTAGAGTATCAGAAAACTACTACATTGAAATGGGAACAGATTTGTTTGATTTGACTTCAGAGATCAGAATTAGGGGCAATGAGTAGAGAAACTGCAGAGACTCAGATTTTGGCTTAAATTAAGAAGAAATGTCCTCATCATTGAGTTGTCTAAAAAGAGACTAGAAAACCTAAGAGACTTTCCCATGAATGGACACTGGAGGGTGACTATGGAATCACTCATTTGGTTATATTAGAGGAGTTTGCTGTTTGGACAGAATAATAATGTATTATGATATTTATGTAGTACCTACTTCAACATTATATTATTCCTCTGAACAAATATAATCAATCCTCAATTTTCACAAAGATAAAGTTTCTAGAAGACAGCGGAAGTTGAAAACTCAAATACTGATACATTGAACCTATGGGAAATAGGGGATTAGGTTTCTGAGACCACCAAAAACTGTAATCTTTCACTAGAGGTTGCAGAAAATTCACCTTTCTTCATATAATTCTTTCTAACAAAACATCCATTCTGATAATACTCACCTTTCCTAACACAGTAGCCATGAAATAATCTGTAAAATGCAGGAGACAGTAGAGGCAATGCTGGGGGAGGAGCGGTGATGTCAAAAGAACCCCAAGGTAAAACAAAAATTGGGAAAGGGGAGCCTGCCATCTCTAATCTCTCTCTCTCCAAGGTTGAACTGTTCTCTAATAAAAAGCACATGCCTGAGGTGAGTCCCCATTCCAGTCCTAGATGAGAACACCTGCCCTTCCTGGTCTGGTGTAGCCCTGGGAGGAAGAGTAGGGGGAGGGTGACCATCATCTCATTTATCCACAAATGTAGCTGCTTTTCCATTTTTTTCAATTCCCTCATTGTGCACTTGAGAGGTTACTTTAGCACTTTCTGGAGCAAATTCACAAACACTTTTTACAAATACTTTCCTCCTTTTTGCAGATAAAAACTTGACCATCATCACTTCTCATTTTTTTCTCTCTACTGCTCTAAACTGCAAATGTGTCATGTTGCCAGGGGGAAAGTGAAAATGTGTGTGAATGT
This sequence comes from Potorous gilbertii, assembly GCA_028658325.1. NCBI lineage: Eukaryota > Metazoa > Chordata > Mammalia > Diprotodontia > Potoroidae > Potorous > Potorous gilbertii. The sequence goes on along the minus strand of JAQQSK010016097.1, from coordinate 6,540 downwards.
TAAGAATTGACTTCATTATTTGTAATTACACTGAACAAATATTATTTCATTTGATTCTCACAACAGTCATGGAATGTTAGATGCTATTATTCTCACTGTATAATTGAGGAAACTGAGGCAAACAGCAGTGAAGTGACTTGTCCAAGATCACAAAGATACTAAAATTCTGAGGCTGGATTTGAACTCAAACCTTTTTTGACTCCAGGTTCAGAGTTCCAATCACTGCACCACCTACTTTTTCTATCTAGCAAATAAGGTATTATGAAAGGCTAATATAAATAACTTCACAATTAGGATCCTGAATCAGTAAAAGATTCAGTACTTTCCTAAGTAATAACTCACATTTATAGGGCACATTACTATTTGCAAATCACTTTCCTGACAACAAACCTGTGAAGTGAGTAGCAGAAGCATTATTCCCTTTTACAGATGATAAAGCCGGTCCTCAGTTAGATGAAGTGATTTGCCTAGGGCCACATCCTTAGTGAATATAAGAAGTGGAATTTAAAGATCTCTTAAATACAAGTCCAGGCCACTGTTAAGAAGTATATTTAAGAGGGAGAAAGTACAAAATGGCCATTTTGGAAAGATTGTCATCTTAACAAAAGTCTCTTGGTTTTTTAGACCTCAGTTCATGTTCCCCTAATAATTCCAGAGAGTCTAGATATGGACTATACAAAGCCTGGGTGATGCAATATTTAAAAATGTAGGCATTGAAGGAAGGAAAATAAATAAAGGATATTATAAGATTGGGATGGAGGGCATAGGAATGAATAGGAGGGATAGAGCAAAACCAAAATAATCCATATCAGAATTTCAGACATGGGAGGAAATTTAGAGATCAGCTGGTGACATAATTGATTCTCAAAGTGTACTAGCCATCTGTTGGATTGGTCTCCGGCCACTACCAACTTTTCTGGATTATTATAAAAGCACAGAAGAGTTGGAAGAGACCACTGAGATCTACTTAGACTAAGACAGGCTAATGTAATCCAAAGAATCACTTGTTTAGGAGTCAATCAATCAACGTTATTAAGCATTCATGATGTCCCAGATACCTTGTTAAACTCTCAACTCCCATGAATCAGGGTTCCTGACAAAGTCTCCCAAATGTGCTATTCATTTTTGGTGTGACCTTGAAGAAGGCACTAGGTCAGTTCCCTAATGTGTAAAATGAGGGGATTGGGCTAAGTGATGACTAACATTCCATTCAGCTGTAAATTCTATTGTAATGAAGGTGACCCTTGACAATTCACTTGTCTGGGTCAAGTCTGCTTCAGTGCTCTGAGAAAAGCAGAGGCTGAAAATGATGAAGAAAGCATTTTCTGATTCACATATGTGTCAGTAGTTAGTTGTTCATTATGGTATATATATAATTTGCCACTAAAAACAAGTGGAGAGTTAATACTTTGTTCAATTGTTGCTCAGAATAAGAGGATAAGAAACGAGGAAAAACTGGTTGTCTCTGCATTATGCCTGTCATTGCTGAGATGTGGAGAAGAAGAAATAGAATCCTGACAATGGAAAAGAATTGGAGAAGTTTCTTGCCAACATTAAGAAAACATTAAAAAGCAAAGAACCATTTTAACTGTAAGCATCATTTTAGTCTAAAGTGAAATGTGATAGACACTACAGTTGCTTTTGCAGGATAAACTCAGTTGAACCCCGATACAACATAGGGCATGAGTCTAGAAGATTAATTTACCCTGTTAAGATATTGTGCCATGTGATGGGTGATAGCCCACCATGGAATATATCTCCTTTGCTTATCAGTGGAAATATTTATTCAACACAGAAGCTATTTTCCTCATGTTTCTGAGACAAAATAAGGACATTGGAGCCCTTACAGAATTGTGAATTGCCCTAGTGTAAAGAGTCCCTATAAGGGTACCTTATTATCTTGCCTTCGGCATGTTCCCATTCTCCCCATGGACACTATAAGTCCATGCATTGGTGGGAGAGCAGGATTCAGGTCTATGAGAGGAATATTACATAATTGTTAGGTGTTTGCATTTTAAACAAATATTTTGGTTCAAATTCATTGAATAGTAATGGCTGATCTATTCATGGGAGGCATAGTAGTGAGGACACATGAGTCAAATGATTAGTAGGACTAGTCACCCACAAGGATTAATTTTAGAACCCTAAGAGTACTAACATATAGCTGCCTTCCCTCTGAAGAAACCTCAATTTGTCAGAATGGAGAGAGGTAAAGGGAAAATGAGCTACACAGAGAGAGAATAGGTATAGGGGCTAGAAGGAGGTAATGAAGAATGCTGCATTTATGTGTTGAATTGGTCTGATACTCTCATTTTAAACAAGGGCATTGAAATTCAAAAAGGTACAGTAACTTGTCTAAGATCACAAAATAAATTAATAACAAAACTGGGGATTAAATTTAGGCCTCCTAAATTTAGGTGAGTGGTTTTATTTTTTTATTTTTTTCTTCTTTGTAACTTAATCATCAATATATGTGGAACAAAAGAAATAAATGGGAGAGGAATCTTTTTATGTAGTTTGTTTTTTTTAAATGCACAATAATTCAATAAAGCACTAACAAAATTTCCCTGTTTGTGTCTCTTCCTGATCTCTTTATAGTTTTCTTTCGTCTATTTTCTTTGGTTTCTGGATGACCTTTCTTCTTTCCTTTTTTTTATTTTCTCTATCACTATGCACTAACTCATCCCACCCATAACTATGATCAGTGTTTTTGCTTCTTTTTTTTCCCATCAAGACACTACAGAATGGAAGCTATGTACTATGCGCAGGCATCTAGAGAGCGGGCCTGCTTTCCATGTGTGTGCACGGCAAGAGATGTAGATATGACCCTAAAATAGTATAATCCTGGAATCAAACTTGAAGTTTGCATGGTGGAATGATTATTTGGTGCTCCATGAGGGGCCAAGTTGGCAAGAGTTTGGAGAGGAGAAATCCTCCTCTTCTTCTGACTCTTGGCTTCAATAGAGGATACACACATGGTTCCATGTTCTATTCAGGAAATGGTCCCTGGATTGAAACACTAGGAGAAGCTAACAAAAAGATGAGTCAGACCCTTAAGCACTGCACTTTTCCCAGTTTGCCACTTTAGATACTTTGGGCAATTTTGCCTTGGGTGAGATCAAGGATTTCCTTTCTCTTATAGTGGAAATGAGGTGTCTTATTCTTAAATAGGAGAGCTCATTCACTTTGCATTATCCATTATATTGCAATCTCTAAGAGCACTGGATACTTTTTACTACTGGCTTGGATAAATGGGTTTATTCCCTACTATGGGTGATAATCTTGTGTAGTTGACATTTCATGGGAAGAGTCAAGCTTTGAGATATAGCAGTTCAGAAGCTCAGGAGACATAGCACTGGACCCTGAGTCAGGAAGCTCTGACTTCAGAAGTGACCTCAAATGTTTACTAGCTGTGTCACGCTGGGTGAGTTACCTAACCTCTGTCTGTCTTAGTTTCCTCATCTGTAAAATGGGGATGGTAATAGTTGGACCTGACTCAATGTTGCTATGAGGATCCAGGGGGGCAATAAATTCCAATTGCTAAGCACAGTTCTTGGCACCTAGTAGGCACTAAATATTTTGGCTATCATTGTCTTGGGGTACTCCTTCCTGATTTAAAGAGTTAGAAGCATTCAAGACCAAAGCTTGAATCTATTTCTATTGGATTGATAGTATTTAAGGATAGAATAGATATAATTCTAGCCCAAAATGCCTTCTCTAAGGAAGCAGTGTCCAGTCTTAGAATTTGGTCTTCAGATTCCTACCCAGCAGGCATCAGTCTCCTATTGAAAGGGTTTCACAGAGGAGACTAAGAGTATGAACCATCCTTCTGAGCTACATACAGGCAAATCATGTATACATATAACCTAAATGGGCAACACATACACATGTGCACATAAACCTCCCCCCCCCACACACACGGACTCTGCATTTGTGCACTAGTCTGGTTACAGTCACATTTGAGGAGCTCGTTCTGAGGCTCCATTATCTTTAAGAGAAGGAGTTCCCCTGTCAAGGAACAGAAAGAAAAAAAATTATAGCTTCTCAACCTTCAGCAAAAGTGGGGAGGGTAACAGGGGACAGCTGAGCAGGTGGCCATTTTGACCATTCTTTTTGGAAATTCAGACTAGAGCTCAATCCCCCAGGATGCCAGGTGCCCTTGAGGGCAACCATTTCCTCCCTCCATTCCTTATGATTGGCTGCCAGAGATATTGCAAATGCAGTGCAAGGGAGTTCTCATAAACACAGACATTGTTCACCAGGCTGTATTTCCACTGTCTCGGGATCGTGAAAAATTCAGAGTGGTCATAAGGAAACTGTACAATTTTACAGACAAATTAAAGGCTTGGGCAGTGGAAGAGAAAAATAGGCAGGTGCAGCTCCAGAGAAAGGCTTTCTATGTATTTAAGATGTCCACTTCAATTACAAAGCAAAAAGAAAGAGGCTTTGGGGATGATCCACAGTCCACGCAGGTTAGGTGTTAAATATGTCCTCTGAAAACCAACAGCTCTTGAAGTCTTTAAGGCAAGCAGCAAAAGACTACAAGGAAGTGGAGAGAGGAGAAGACAGAAACTCTGCTCATTTCCACTCTAAGGACAAATTCTGGGGTGATAATCTCATTTTCATCCATATGAATTGAACAATACTGAATTACCTTTGCTTTCCATAAGGAAGAACATCTACAAGTCAAAAGATGCTGTAACAGTGTGTTAAGGTTCAATTCACCAAAGAGGGAAGGAGTGCTAGAGCATCTTCTTGGTCTAATGGATGATTCTATGGTGGGATGAGTGCTGATCACAGCCAGAGAAGAGGTTGGAATCTAGGGCTTCCCACTTAGGACTGAGGACAAATCATGTTTTTAGACTTCCATTTCCTTATTTATGAAGGAAGAGTAATAGAAATGATACTTCTTAGAAACAGAATGCAATAAAGAAGGAGACATACATTTTTAGATATGGACAATGTGGGAATTTGTTTTTCTTCACTATGCATATGTTACAAAGGTTTTCTCTCTTTTTTCCCTTATAAATGGAGGTGGGTAATTGGGAAGAAGGTGAATGTTTATTGAAAAATGAAATTAAAATTAAAAAATCAATTCAACCAAATTTGATTAAGTCCCTACCTCTCTATCTTTAGGGTACTGTACTGGGTGTTGGAAGGAGAAAGACAAAATGAAAATTAAATTAAATCAAATGAGCTGCTAAATTCAATGAGCTTACATATTATTGGGAGTTATATCATGCATATGAGTCAGTAGATACAGCTAGGTAGAATAATGCATAGATCACTGGACATGTAGTTTTAAAAAAAAAGCTGAATTCAAATCTTGCCTCAGCTACTTCCAAACTCTGTGACATTGGATGAGTCACTTAATCTCTGTGTGTCTTCATTTCTTCATGTCTAAAATAAGGATTTTTCATTAAATGTCCTTCAAGTTTCCCTCCAGTTCTAAGTCTCATTCTATGAAGCTAATACAAAATAATTTCAAGAGGGAGAGAATGCTAAGACCTTGTTTAGGAAGTACAACTGAGTTTTACTCTGAGTGAAGTTAGACATTATTTGAGGTAGACTTGAAAAGAAATTTTTTTCCAGACATGGGCAGGAAAGGAAACAACCTATTGGGAGATCAGTTACTGGTTCAGTTTGACTACATCAGTGAGTAAAGAAGAGTCCTAGAAAATGAGACTAGAAAGGTAGGGTGAGAACCAAGCTATGGAGGTTTTAGTAGTAGTAGTAGTAGTAGTAGTAGTAGTAGTAAGGTATTTTATTTTTCTCCAATTACAATGAAACATTTTTGTCACTTTTAAAAGTTTTGAGTTCCAAATTCTTTCCCTCTCTCCCTCCCCCTTTCCTCTTCATGAGACAGTAAATAATGAGATGTTATACATATATAATCATGTACAACATTTCCACATTAGTCATATTGTACAAGACCCAGATAAAAGAATAAGAATAAAAGTGAAAAAAATATCATGTTTCAGTCTATATTCAGACAATATCTGTGATTTCTCTGGAGACAGATAGTATGCTTCATCATTAGTCCTTTGGGATTGTCTTGTATCGCTTGTATTGTTAAGGATTGCTAAGTCATTCACAGTTCTTCATCATACAATATTACTGTTACCTTGTACGATGTTCTCCTGGTTCTACTCACTCTACTTTGCATCAGTTCATATAAGTTGGTTTTTTGTTTTTTTGTTTGTTTTTTTAATGGAGGTAATATTAGACGTATATGGAACCATAGAAGACTTTTGAGTAGGGAGATGACATAGTACAATCTGAATATTAGGAGCTAAAAATGAGTTGTTATTAAGAACACATAGGAACTATTCAAGCATCACAGAAATTAAATTATTTTTATTATTAAGTGCTAAAAGTAGCCATATTTCTGTTCTGCTGGCTTGGTCTTTGAGAAAATAAGCTCACGAGGGGGCGGAGCCAAGATGGCAGAGTAGAAGGACTCACATTTGCTAGCTCCGAACCCACAGCCCATGGATTTCCTGTAAAAAGAACTCCTGACAAATTCTGGAACAGTGGAAG
>JAQQSK010016096.1:0-10556 GCA_028658325.1 Potorous gilbertii | reverse complement strand
ATATATGTAACAGACATTCATTACTTGATTGATGATTAAAAGATTGTTTCAAAGCATAACTGATTGCACAATTATGTAAGAAGAAGAATACACTGTGCATCTTGTCTAGTACATTGGTTGACACTTTGGAGGGAATCAGAAACCATCTCCTTACACATCCACCAACTTTTGAAGGAATGGATACAGCCATTCCAGATTCCTTTACACACATTAAAAATCTTGAGTTAGTGATTTACTCAAGATTCAAAACAACTCAGAATCTGATCTACTAGGCAACTGAAGACAACTCCCAGGCTCACACAGCTAATAAGTGTTTGAGGCAGGATTTTAACTAATGAACATGCATCTTCCTGAATTCAACCCAGTACTCTATCCACTGAGCCACCTACTGCCCCTAAATTTGACTCAGTTCCCTCTATATCTGAGAAATGAAAACTATCAGAGAAACTTGCTGTAAAAAGATTTCCTCCAGTTTTTTGCTTTCCTTCTAGTCTTCACTGCATTGGTTTTGTTTGTGCAACCCTTTTAAATTTGATGTATTCAAAATTGTCTGTTTTACATTGTTTTGATAATATGTATCTCCTGTTTGGTTGTAAATTCTTCCCATATCCATAAATCTGAGAGGTAAATTTTTCAAGCTCCCCAGATATACTTATGGTATAACTCTTAATGGCTAAATTATGGACCCATTTTGATCCTATTTTGGTAATGGTGTGAGATGTAAATCTATGTCTAGTTTTGATCAAACTGATTTCCAGTTTTCCCAGAAATTTTTATCAAACTATTAGTTTTTGCCCAAAAATCCTGAATCTTTGGGTTTGTTAAACATAAGATGATTATGATCATTTACTACTGCATATTCTGTACCTAATCTATTCTACTCATTCATCACTCTCTATCTTAGCCAGTACTACCTTGGTTTTTTTATGATTGACACTTGGTAATGTAGCTTCAATTCTAGTATTGCCAGGTCACCTACTTTCACATTTTTTTTTCATTTATTCCCTTGATATTATTGACCTTTAGCTTTTCCAGTTGATTTTTGTTATTAATATTTTCTAGCTATATAAAATGCTTTCTTGGTAGTTTAATTGGTATGGCACTGAATAAGCAAATTAATTTAGGTAGAATTGTCATTTCATCATATTGGCTTGACCTATTAATGTTTGGAATGATTAATATTTCTCCAGGTGTTTAAATCTGTCTTTATTCATGTAAAAATGTTTCATCATTTCATTCTGATATTTCCTGGGTTTGTTTTGGCAGGGGGACTAACAAGTAGTTTATATTGTCTATAGTTATTTTAAATAGAAAGTCCCTTTTTCTCTCTTCCTTAATAAAATATAGAAATGGGGATGGTTTATGTGGGATTGATTTATATCTTTCAAATTTTCTAAAGTTGTTCATTGTTTCAATTAGCTTTTTAGTGGATTCTTAAAGTATATCTCGTTTCATCCATAAAAAATGATAGTTTTGTTTGATCATTACCTATTCTAATTCCTTCAATTTATTTTTCTTGTCTTATTTCTATGGCTAGAATTTATTGGACAGTATTGAATAATAATGGTGATAGTATGCTTTCTTACTCCATTCCCCGTCTCACAGCTCTCAGTAATATCCATTCATTAAGAAGTTAAGAAATATGATACCCATTATAAATATGCAGTCATGCAAAATAAAATTCCATGGCAACCAAGTTGCAAAAAAGAAAAGCAAGAAAAACAATGAAAGCAAAAGAAAATAAGCTTCTTTTCAGGACTCAGAGTTCATCATTTCCCTCTGCCAAGGGAGACAGGATTTTTCATCATGTATCCTTTGGAAATGTCACAGATCATTGCATTTATCAGAGTAGCTAAATCTTTCACCTTTGATTATCATTACAATATTGCTGTTAGAAAATACTTCCTTTTAAAAAATTAATTTATGTATTTTGAATACTCTTTTCTTTTTAAAATTTGAATTTCCAGTTCTCTCCTCTCCCACCTCTCCCTCATTTATTGATAACCTCCTTTATCCACAGAAAAGGCAAGCAAAATGATAACAATTACGTATGTGAAATCATGAAAAAATATATTTCTATATTAGTTATATCACAAAAATATTTTAAAAATGAGGAAATTGTACTTCAATTTGCACTCAAATTCATGAATAGAAAGTATTTTCTAATAAGTCTCATTTGTTATGTATTTTTTTCACTTTTGACATAGGTAAATCAAGTTTTCTCTCTTTTAAAAATTTAGGTTAGGCTGCACCAGGCAGGGAGGAATGGGTCCATCATGGCATCAATACAGAAATGACTGCAAAAAATACATTATTGGTTTTGCAAAATGACCCTCCTACAGGAATGACTTTGAATGAAAAAAGTGTTCAGAATTCAATTACACAGTGGATTGTAGATATGGAGGGTGCACCAGGCACTTTATATGAAGGGGAGAAATTTCAACTTCTATTTAAATTTAGTAGTTGATATCCTTTTGCCTCTCCTCAGAGATGACTACCAGATAATTTTTTCTATGTAAGAACATGTAACAAGAATCAAAAGAAAACAAATGGTTGTATCATGATGATGCATGTTGATGTCACCATTGTGAACCTCTTAGCAAAAGACAACCCTGCTGAGAAAATGAGCACTTTGAACTTTAACTTGTGACTGGAAGTCATCTATAGGCAATGAAGACTACTTCCTTTTTCTGCATTTTTACTCATGTGCACTGTGGGCACATGTTGATTACTGGCTCAGTTCAGGCAACTAACACACATTATTAGTCATGTAAGTATTAATGCAAGTGTCAGGAAATGTCAGAATAATTCCATTTTTATTTTTAAAAGCTTTTGGAAAGTGTCCAGGTCCTCCATGTATTGTGCAATAACAATGACATCTTGGCAGTTTTGAGATACTCATTGCTGGTAATGGATGTTGGTAGCAGGAAACGTTTTACTCCTGCCAGCAAATGATAAATGTGTGAAAGGGCCTATGAAATGAGTTTATTAGTTATAAGGGGATTATAAATAAAGTGAAGGATCTATTATAACTTCAAAAGTCCTTTAATATATGGATTCTATGCACTGTGATCCTAAGGTGAGCAGCATGAACAAACATGTATCTATAAAGGATTGTAATGAAAGATCATTGTTTATATATTGAATTATTTATGTGCTTTCAGACTGTTTTGATATGAAAGGTTTTTGAGTAACATTGGCAGAGAGGTATAATATGTTATCCCTATGGTGAAAATAAATACATTTTTTGTATGTAGTTACTCAATCTGTGAAGTAAAGGCATGAGTAATATAGCGTATCAATGGTTTAATCATGGCTTTATTCTGGAAGAAAAAAATGGCAGTAATCATTGAATTGCTGCAGTCCATGATTAGACTTATAATTTGTACACTAAAAACTTTTTCCAGGTTGGTTGCACTGTTACTTCCTGCTAGCCATCAGCATGAGCTCTGCTGCCTTCACAGTATTTCATTTATTTACATCTTTAAAATATCTATACAGTATTTGTTTGTCATCTCATTTCTTTTGTTATATTTTAAGTCAAGTTTGAATGTTCCAATATTTTAATTGAAAAACTTTGTCAAAATATTTTCTTGTACATTTTCTTTATTTGTAAGCATCATGTTGTCTTTTAATCCTGTATTATAATGAAAGAAATACATTTTTGACAGAGGCTTAGTGCTTTGGAAAAAAATTAAATGTCAGGTTAGATTATCTACTTTATTAGTCCTTTTTAAATTTACGGCTCATCTATTTTATTAGTTTTACCCTACTCCAGAACTAGATTTTAGGATTTTTTTTTCCAATTTATCTCTTTGATTATCAGAATTTTTTTTTGTTTCTAGTTGGCAAGGTTGTTGCTTTTTTTTTTATTAAAAGGCAGACCATTCATTTTATTTTCTTCTGAGGGATTCAGGGATCTTGATGGACAGATAACTCTTTACGTGGGCTTCTGAAGACATCTGTGGATAGCACCTACAGGTCTAAAAGGGGTGGGAGTTTCAGATCCTTTCATGAAGTTATCTGTTTAAAACTTTTTCCTTTTATCCACTAGTTCTTTAGGATTAAATAATTCAGCTTTCATATGTTTTAATACTTTTTTATGTCAATATGATCTGTAAATGAATTATTTAGTATTTCTGTATCTAAGTCAGATGAAAAGCAGAAAGACCTCACACCATCAGAGGTACCTTCCTCCCAGATCACCCAGGGGGTCATTTGGGTTCCTGAAATACTCACACATATTGGATAAGATAGGAACCAGGAATACTAGTCCTTGTGGTCAGGTGAAAAATCATGAAGAGTTACCATTTTGCCTCTCCTGTCCTCCTATGGTTCTGCCAGCTTTACCATCTTCTCTGATTTCTGTGACCTTTAGAGCTCATCCTTGCCTTCTGACCTATTGGTGTTATCTAAGATGGTGCTGCCACCCGCCCTGCCAATGAAATCATAGGTCTATTCTGAGTATTTTCCATCTGCTCCATAATTGAACTTACTTTTATGTGTTGTTTCTCCAAATTAGAATGTAAGCTCCTTAAAATCAGGGGTTGCCTCATTGTGTGTGTGTGTGTGTGTGTGTGTGTGTGTGTATTTAGCACTAGCACAACACTTGGCACATAATAATATATGTAACTTTTCTTTCATTCTGAAGATCACCTGGTAACAGACACTGAGCTTCTTTCTCAAACTGAACTATCAAGCAGATAGAGAGCATAATTCTAATTAGCTGACCACACTGTTCAAATGAAAAATGTACATTTTCCTGTCCTCTATATGTAGATCCCTGGAAAATATCTGCCAAAGTAAGTGAACTTATTTCTTGAACTTATCATTAAAAATTTCTCCATTTGCTGTAACTGCTGGTTCCACATACAGATGGTGCAGATAATCTTTGTATTTTTGGTGTTAATTATTAGGCCAAAATTAGTACAAGCAATAGAGATTCAATATGTCCTATTACATCTCAGTCTGCATTGAGTCCACAATCATCTGTAACAAAAAGTTGCTCACCAACTCTCAAGTTAAATAATTTACCACCAGTGTAGTAGCTGACTTTGATGCCATTTTCATCCTCATTGAAGATATCCAACAACATGACTGAAAACATCATGCTAAAAAGCAAGGGAATAAGCACACAGCCTTGCTTCACTTCATTGATGACTGAGGAAGTTCAAGGGTGTCATCCGTTATCCAGAACCTGTGTAAGCATATTGTCATGGAAATGGCATACAATACTGATGAAATTCTACAGGCAACCAAATTTTGTCATAAGCCCTCATGACTGACACTATCAAAGGACTTGGTCATGTCAATGGATGTTGTGTACAGACCTCCTGGCATTTCTTCTGGAACTGTCGCGCAGCAAACACCATATTAACTGTTCTTCAGATCATTTTGAAGCCACACTGATTCTGAGGTAGATGATCATCTTCCAGGTGAAGGATGGAGGACTCTGGCAAGGATCTTGTCAGAAATGACTAAGAGAGACACCTTACCTGTAATTGTCAAAGGACAACCTATTTCCTTTTCTTTTGTAGAGATGAGCAATGGAAGCATCCTTGACCTCCTGGAAGATGACCTCCTTTTGCTACATAACCCAGAAAATTTCAGTCAGTTTTTGTATGATCAGTGGACCCCTTGCCTTATAAACATCAGCTAGAATATACTCAACACTAGGTGCTTTGCCACATGAGAAGAGCATAATGGCATCCAAAACTTCTTCAGTTGGAAGTTCAGTTAGAGAGGGATTGAGTTCAACCTGAGGTATATGGTCAGTGGCTTTGATGGTCTGTTAAGAACATTATGGAAGGCTTCAGTCCATTTCTCCAGGATCCTATTCTTGCCACTAATCAATCTGGTTTCATTAGCATTGAGTAGTTGAGCTGTACCATATGTCTTTGGCCCAAGAAGTATTACCTAATATTTTGCCTACTTGTCAAACGTACATCTCAAACATTAACCATGAATGAATATAGATATATATTTATCAAGTAATTAATATGTGCAAAGCAGAATTCTAAGATCTCAGAATGAAAATAGAAACCAAGACAGTTCATGCTTTAAAGGAGTTCAGTCACATTCTAAGAGAGAAAGTGAATACATGCAGGTTTAAACTGCAAAAAAATATTTAAAATCCCCATAGTCCTCAGAATTCAAGACCAAATAAGATAATAATGCACCCTATTTAATGTTATTTTCACAAATAAACTCATCTTCATGTTATTGAATTTTTTTGATAGCAACACCAACTGAACTTTAATGGTGAGTTTTCTTTTTCAAGCCTTCAGTAGCTATGGATGCTGAGGAGGTTACCACTCTATTACTTATAAAGGCAGTTGCCAGATTTCATCTTCACAAGGGTTGAATCCCTAGAAGATAAGGACTGAGCTAGAAGAATGCTATGTAATCTGAAGGTTGGGGATTGGTATTTCCAATGTTCTTGGGCTTAGAATTCTAGGCTATCTCCATCAGGCTTTAAGGAGAGGTATTAGTTGAAGTGAGAGTAGTGACATTACTTACCTGGTACAGTCGCAGTCTACCTCCTGATTCTCCACAGAATGTTTTTCTGCTAGTTTGGCTTGCCTTCCCTGTGGGTGGCATCTATTCACACACTAATCACTCACCACACCTACCTATCAATCACACACAGCAATCAAACATATTCATTCATCAACCATGCCAAACTAACAAATACACCTATTCCCCAACCATGCAAAACCTCCATTCAGGCCTAAATAGAATTTCCTGCAAGGTCACTCATTGAGAGAATGCTGGCTTGACTGGATTGTTGTTCTGGCCCAGTATATCATTTTTTTAAAATATCAGTGCTACAGAAATGTGTAATCTTCTACTCAAAGAAATGATAATTGATTAAGAACCTTTTATGAGGGAAAAGGTTCTACTTGTACAAAAATATTTATAGTTGCTCTTTTTGTTGTGACTATGAATCAGAAATTAAGGGGATACTCATCAGTTAGGGAACGGTTGATCAAATTATGGTCTATGATTGCAATGGAATACAGTTGTGTTATAAGAAATGAAGAGCAGGATGCTCTCAGAAAAAACTAAGAAGTCTTATGTGAACTGATGCAAAGTGAAGTGAGCAGAACCAGAACATTGTACATAGGAACAGCAATATTGTACTATGAAGAATAGCGAAAGACTTACTTATTCTCAATAATACAATGATTCAAAATAATTTTAAAGAGCTCATGATGAAACACGTTATCCACCTTCAGAGGAAAAAAAACTGATACTATTTGAATATTGACAGAAACATACTATTTTTCCTTTTATTTCATTCTGTTTTTATCTTTTTGTTCATCATCTTGTACAAAATGGCTGATATGGAAATGTATTATATAATTGCATATATATATATATATATAGAAAACCTATATCAAATCACTTATGATCTCAGGGAAAAGCAAGAGGAGGGAGGAATAGATAAAATTCAAAACTTAAAAAAATTAAAACTATTTGAATTATGTAATTGGGGAAAAATAAAATATTATTAAAATAAAAAAATAGCCTTTAAGGAATACTCAAGAAATTATTAGTAACACCCACAATTTTCAATATGATAAAGTTTTATTAGGAAACACACAAGCAACAATGCACTAAAAACTATAAAGCAGAGTTTTCAGAGATGAAAACCTGACCATTCTAAGGACTTGATGACTTGGTAACTGGAAGTTAAAGTTCTACTTTGAAACTGCTCTTCTTTTTGAATATTTGTTGTGGTTCAGAATGGAAGGTTAAAAGACTTCAAATTGATGGACCTTCATAGCTGACACATTAAGCATTAAAAGTTTTATTCCTATGGTTCTGGAAAAAACAGAAGATACTAGTTTAACCAGACAGATAGAGAATAAAAGAAATTAAGTTTTCCACACTGGTTGCAGGTACATTGACTCATAATAAGATGTCATCAATAATTTTGTCATGTTAGTACTTTTGAGGAAACTATATTAGTCTGGAGAAGAATGGAAATAGTGAGCAGATATATGAAGAAGTGGGAATTCAGCAGCAGGAGGATCCACAGCAGACTGGGCGGAAGCAGGTGGTCTGGCAGCAGGTGGGACGGCAGCAGGTGGGATGGCAGCAGGGCTGGCAACAGCTAGAAATACAGCAACTGGGTCGACAGGATGGCTGGCAGCAACTAGACACACAGAAGCTGGGGCGGTAGCAGGTTGGTTGGCAGCAAACAGAATGGCAGCACCTTGGTCTACAGCAACTTGGCTGGCAGCAGCTGGACCCACAGCAGCTAGGGCGACAGCAAGGCTGGCAGCAGCTGGATCCACAGTAGCTGGGGCGGCAGCAGGTGGACACAATGCAGGTGGGCCTGTAACAGTTGGTCCTGCAACAGGTGCTCTGGTAGCAGGGAGGCCTGAAGCAGCAGGCAGTACGGCAGCAGCAGGGGGCACAACAACTAGAGCCACAGCTCTGACCAGAGCAGGTGGAGCCACAACAGGAGCTGACCATGGTGTTGGTGGATTGAGTTTCTGAGTTTGTTTCCAGGTGAGTGAGTGACTTGAGTTTGAAAGTCCTGCAGCTCCTTGAGCCTCTTAAATACTATTTCTGAGTGACAACCATTATCACTAACAATTTATTTCCTTGTTATTGTTTAGAAAGATGGGAAATAAAGATGCCCCTTAAATTATGTAATTTGTGTTGATGATGGAAAAGAAGTTATTTCTTTAACCCTTTAGGATTCATCTAATTTGCTACATATGACATTAAATTCACAGTCCTAAATAACAGAGAATATCAGACTCCAACCTATGCCTAAATAGGACCCTCCCCCCTCTACAATATACATACAAAAATATACCAAAAAAACCCTGCATGGTGAACTTTTCTATTAAATCATGCTTTGCTTTTCATTTATTTGTGGAATTTTGTCTATTTACTATATTTCTCTTTTCTTCACTTTCTTGTCCTACTGTGCAGAGAACCCCACAGATCTTAATGCTACTCTCTTCCACCTATGAATCATTGGGTGACTCATAGGGAAGTATTTTTAAGAAGTATTCAAGAGAGTAAGAAAATGTCACTGGCAAGTGACTCATTGATTCCATAACTAAACTGAATCCAGAAATAGATAAATCCTTGGTTGGTTACAAGTACACTTAGGATCTTCCAAGTAGCCTTTTGTGAAATATTAGTGATAATGGAAAAATATGACTCAGTTTAGTTGATACACATACACACATATACATATTATATATATACAA
This sequence comes from Potorous gilbertii, assembly GCA_028658325.1. NCBI lineage: Eukaryota > Metazoa > Chordata > Mammalia > Diprotodontia > Potoroidae > Potorous > Potorous gilbertii. Next base: position 1,320 of record JAQQSK010016096.1, on the reverse strand, counting down.
ATACATGTGAATTATACACACACATATGTGAGTATGTGTGTATAGAGATAGAGACAGAAAGAGACTCTCCTTTGTTGACTATCTTCCCTACCTCTCCATTCCACATACAACCCCTGTCCTACCAACTAAAAGGAGTCAAAATGAGCATATATTTCTTGTTATTTTCCCAGTCTCATAATTGTCTCTTGACTTCCGCAGCTGTCAATGTAATATTCCTAATGCACAGGTCTGAACATGGTCAAGGATCTTCAGTGCCTCCCTTCTATTATTTGCTTCTATTATAAAATATGAACTCTTCTCATTGACACTTAAATTCCTGCACAGTCTATCTCCAACTTGATTCCACATTATTCCTCTTCATGTATCCAACATTCCATCTAAATTGGCCTGCTTCCTTTTCTATATAAATGATAGTGAACCTTCTCCATTTGTGTCTTGATGTAGGCTACCTAATCCTCTACCTATACCTGGAATGTTCTCCCAACTCACCTATGACTCAAAGAATCCTTAGTTTTCCTCAACATACAGATCAGGTACCATTTTTTATGTAAGACCTGTCTTGATCTATCCAATGATCAACAATATTATTAAATATTTATTAAAATTATTTAATATTGTATTTCTAAACCAGGTTAATTTTGAATGAGCATATATCAGAGATTGACATGGGAGTAATTTGCCCCTTTCATTATCAGTCTGTTTAGGCTCATTACACAGATAGGTTACATAATTGTGCTCCTTGCTGCATTTGAACCTATGGAAAAGTGAGCTTAAAGTTTGAATAATCTTTCTTTTCCATGGAAGTCAAAAGTACTATAAGAAATGGTATGTTTCTCAAACAGATTCACTTTGGTTTCCAAAAATACTTCTGCAATCAACAAACAAAAATAAGACTAAACTAGTTATAATTGATCATTTGAATTTTCCAAAATTAAATTTAAGTTTATTTTTATATTTCATCAACCATTTTTAATGAAACAATATCTCCTAGTGATGTATAATGAGGTTGAAGAGAAAATTTTGACTTTTGAGTCATATGATGAACAAGATGGAGAAATAGTCATTTTCTCTAATTCCCATTAGCTCTCAAAAAAAAAGAACTCTACAAAAGAAATTATATTTACATGTGGGTCCCTTTCCCATTTTTATAATCTCTTGGGGATACAGTCCTAGTAGTGATATTTCTGGGTCAAAGGGTATGCACATTTTTGTAGCCCTTTGGGCATAGTTCCAAACCATTCTCCAGAATGGTTGGATGATCTCACAGCTCCACCAACAATGAATTAGTGTTCCAACTCTCCCACATCCTCTCCAGCATTT
>JAQQSK010016095.1:0-10556 GCA_028658325.1 Potorous gilbertii | reverse complement strand
TAACAGAATTTCCCTTATACTCTCCAATTATTATCTGGCTAATAAATCAGTTAGCCTCCGTTACCTTTAAAAAAAGGAGAAGACATGAGATGAAGAGTGTAATCCATTCCTCTAAACAGTCAAAGTTTGCTGCTCCCCTAAAACCATCTTGTCCACTGAGACTACAAATATAATGAACTACAGTAATAATATGAATAATAAACACTATGAGACCATAACAATATGTTAAATTTTTTGGAAAAATTTGACATCTATTTCTATTTTTTTTTATCTAGAACCCTTCAAAGGGATAGACTTTTCTTTCATGTAATAAATAATGTCTATTTAAATCCACCAAGCAACATTGCATGCAATAGAAAAATATTAGAGGCTTTTCCAATAAGTTCAAGGGTAAATCAGCGATGCCTATTTATTATTATGACTTCTTTTGAACATACTAGAAATATCAGCTATAACAATAAAACGAGATTACAAAAAATTTGAGGAATAAGCATAAGTGAAAGAGAGATAAAATGATAGTCTTTGCTGATGATAGAGAACCTTAAAGAACCAACTAAAATTAATTAAAGCAATTCATAACTTTAGCAAATTTACAAGATACAAAACATCAGCATAACACAGTAGCAGAGACTAGAAACTCCATTCAAAGTAATTTTTTTGTTGCTGTTTATTCATTCAATTGTGTTTGACTCTGTGACCCCATAAACCATAGCACACCAAGTGTCTTCCACTATCTCCCAAAGTCTGTCCAAGCTCATGTTCATTGCTTTTTAAAATAATATTAATAATTCATTTAATAATGTTTGATAATATTTCATTTTCCCCAATTACATATAAAAAACCTTTTAGCATCTACTATTTTATTTTTAAGTTTTGAGTTCCAAGTTCTATCCATCTCTCCTTTTCCTCCCCGCTCCCTGATATAATAAGCAATCTGATATAGGTTATATATATGCAATTCTATTACACTTTCTATCTAACTTATCTTCTGCTGTCTCCTTCTCCTTTTGACTTCAATATTTCCCAACATCAGGGTCTTTTCCAATGGGTCCTATCTTCTCCTTATGTGGCCAAAGTATTTAACCTTCAATATTTGACCTTCCAATGAATAACCTGAATTAAAGTATTGACTGATTTGATCTCCTTGCTTTCAAAGATCTTCTCCTCAAGATTCAAAAGCGTGAATTCTGTGGTGCTCAGGTTTTCTTATTGTCCAACTCTCAGAGCTACAAACCATAGCTTTGACTACATGGTCTTTTGTCAGAAAGGTGAAGCCTCTGCTCTTTTCTAGGTTATCCAGATTTGTCATAGCTTTCCTTCCAATGAGCAAGCATCTTTTAATTTCATGTCTGCAGTCACTGTCTGCCATGATCTTGGAACCCAAGAACATAAAATCTCACATTGCTTCCATTTCTTCTCCTTCTCTTTGCCAGGAGTTGATGGAACCAATTGTCATTACCTTAGTTTTTTTTCAGTGTTAAACTTCAAGTCAGCTTAGAGGCTTTTTAATTATTCTTCCCTTTCTGCCCTCAGAATGTTATTGCCTGAATATCTGAGACTGTTGATATTTCTCCTAACAACCTTAATTCCAGCTTTTGATTCATCTGACATTTCATATGATGCCCTCTACATATAAGTTAAATAAATAAGGTTAGAATATACAGGCTTGTTGTACTCCTTTTCCAATCTTAAGCCCATCAATTGCACCATGGTTAGTTTTAATTGAACTGATTCTTGACCCATAAACATGTTCCTCGGGAGAAAAATAAGGTGATCTTTGAAGGTTTGCCACATTTGATTGTGATCCACACAGTTTAAGGCTTTAAGGTAATCAATGAAGCCATAAATGGTTTTCTGGAACTCTCTTCCTTTCTCCATAATCCAGCAAATGTTGACAATTTGGTGTCCAGTTACTCTACCTATTCAAAAACTATCCTGCACTTCTGATAATTCTTGGTTCATAAATTGCTGAAGCCTGACTTACAGAGTCTTACACATAATCTTTATGACATGTTAAATGAATACAATTGTTCAGTAATTTGAACATTTCTGGGCATTGTCCTTCTTTAGGATTGATCTTTTCCAATCCAGTGATCACTATTGTACTTTCCAAATGTGCCAGCATATTGAGTGCATCACTTTAATAGCATCATCTTCTAGGGTTTTAAATAGGTCAGCAGGAACTCCACTACCTTCACTAGTCTTATTGTTAGCAAAGTTTCCTAAGGCCCACTTGATTTCATATTCCAAGATGTCTGGCTCTAGATTAGTGAACACACTTCTTCTTAATCTCTCCTGCTTCTATTACGTCCCTACCATTTTTTGTCTTTTATCATGGCCATTTTTGTATGAAACATTCCCTTCATGTCTTTAATTATTTTGAAGAGATATGTCGTCTTTCACATTCTATTGTTTTCTTCTATTTCTTTACCTTGCTTAAGAAAAGCTTCTTTTCTCCTTGCTAGTCTCTGGAAATCTATACTCAGTTGGGTATATCTTTTCCTTTTGCTTTCATTTTGTGACATATTTATAAAACCATATCAGACAGCCATTTTATATTTTTGCTCTTCTTTTCCTTTGGAATGTATTTTGTTGCTGCCTCCTATACAATATTGTAAACCTCTGTCCATAGTTCTTCCTGCACTCTACCTACCAAACTTAATCCCTTAAATCTGTCACTTCTACCTCATATTCATAAGGGATGTTGTTTAGGTCATATCTGTATAGTCTAATGGCTTTCCACAATCTCTTCAATTTATAAAAAAATTTTGCAAAGAAGCTCATAATCTAAGACACAGTCAGCTCCAGATCTTATTGTAACAGACTGTCTAGAACATCTCTACCTTTGACTGCAAAAATATAATCAATCTGATTTTGAGATTGACCATCTGATGATGTCCATATGTAGAGTCCCCTTTGGGGTTGTTGACAAAACTCTATCAGCCTTTGCCCTGCTTCATTTTGTACTCCAAGGCCAAGCTTCCCTGTTATTCTTTTGATTTACTACTTTAACATTTCAATCACCTATGATGGATGGCATTTTTAGTGTTATCTCTAGAAGATGTTGTAGGTCTTCACAAAACTGAGCAACTTTGACTTCTTTGGCAACAGTGATTGGAGCAAAGACTCGCATCGCTTTGATGCTGATAAGTTTGTCTTGGATTTCAACAGGTATCATTCTGTCATTTTTGAGATCATATCCTAGAACTGCTTTTCCCTCCCTTTGGTTGACTATGAGAACTATTCCATTTTTTTGGAATTGCTTACAGTACTACATGTAATGCTCACCTGAATTACAGTCACCCATTCCTCTCCATTTAAATTCACTGACATCCAAGATATTGATGTTTAATTTTCCCATCTCCTATTTGACAATATCCAGCTTACATTGGTTCATAGATCTTACATTTTAAGTTCCTGTGCAACATTAATATTTACAGCATCAGAATTTCCTTTAATCTCCAGACACATTAATAGTTAAACTTCCTTTTGAACTTGGCCCAGTTGCCTCATTCTTTCTGGAGTTGTTGGTTGCTGCCCTCTGTTCTTCCCCAGTACCATGCTGGACACCTTCAGACCTGAAGAGCTCATCTTCTGATGTCATATCTTTTGTCATGTTAATATGGAGTTTTCTTGGCCAAGATACTGGAATGGTTTGCCATTTCCTTCTCTAATGGATCACCTTTGGTCCGAACTTTCTACTTTGACCTGTCCATCTTGGCTAACCTTGCATGGCATAACTCAGAGTTTCATTGTGCTATACAAGCCTCTCCACCAAAAGGCAATGATACAAGAGGGGTCAAAATAAATATAGAAGCTCTTATACATTGGTAGAGTGCCTCTACCAAGATTCACCTGGGAACTATATGAATTCAAGCTTTGCAGAAATAAAGACAGATCTAATTAACTGGAAAAACATTAATTTGTCATGGGCAGACTGAGTCAAAATAATAAAATTGCATTACTACCTTGAGAGGACAATGATTATAGTTCTTTATATAACAGTAAAGTGGGAAATAGTTTGCTCACAATGTTGACAAGTGTGCTCTGGAAGGTTTCAATCCTATCTATTATTCCTAGGAGGAGTGGGAGATTTTACATTCTTGTAAATAAACTCACTTATCTTGTACTACTGAATTCCATTTGAAAATTTATATTTGTTTTATGGCAATCAAACATTTTACTAATTTGTTGGTGATATGCATAGTCCACTAATTGAATTTTGAACTTCTAGGGGTTATGACTTTCAAAATTTAATCACCAAAAGAGTCCATTTTGAACATAGGAAAAATAGCAAGGGTTCCTAGAAACCCAGTATAGCATAAAATTTTGTCTCTTCATCTCTGCTATTTAAGTTTTAAATCACTAATAATAAGAGCTAAACTTTGTTTCTTCTATGTGTTACTGAGACTTTTCCCCCAGGAATAGCCCTGACAATAAATGAGAAAAAAAGACAGGAAAAAGGTGAAGAAAAAAGAAAATGGGCCAAATTGAAATAAATAAAATAGGGAGTACTTCCATCATTTAACTCTTCTTGATCAAATCAGATGTTTCCTAAAATGCTATAGAAAACTAAGAATCATAAATATTATACTTTTTCATATTCCATGTGTATGGAATAGATCATAAACACAATACTAATTCAAGGAACATCACATTTAAGATCTGTGCATTTGTACCTCTATTTGAACTTACCTTTCTCTGAATGAGAGAACTGTTTAATTATTTGAGTCTAGAACTTCTTACACAAGCCAAATTTCCACTGTTTGAATATGAAAAATATATTACTAGAAAATATAGTCAAATGTACTGGGCCATGAAGCAAAATAATTAAAACGTACCAATGTTGCTTGCCCTCATGGATTCTTTGATTCGTACTTCAATGGATCTGGGATACAATAGAATAGATTAGAACTATTCAATCGTACTTTTTCATTTTTGTGAGATTCTCATCCACATCCTATAATCACTTTTTCTACAAGGATCCATCTGATGTCCTAGAAGCCTTGTGCTAAACCTTTTGATGATTTTTGGATATCAAGGGAACATTCCTTCTTGGAAGAGGTAGGTTATTGGGCTCAGCATTCCCTTCATCTATCACTGGGACATTTTCCATCCTGCTGCCAAACATGTAATATTACCACCACCATACTTCTCACTTTTTACTTTTTTCTCTGAACATTGTCATTAAAACAACACTACAATAACCTTTGGAGAGGGCATGTCAATTAAGTCTATTGTAATTTCCTCCTCTCATTTGCCACCACTTATCTCATTTTTGCATTTCTATATTTAGCACTTAGCATATATTTAGCACATAAGTGTTTTTCATTCATTCCTGCAAGCTATCCCTGTTATCTCTTGTGATTATTACATAATCGGTTTTATTCTTTGTGAGAATTGTCTTGCAGAATTCTTTGTAATATGCTGTAGCTTGCTCAGACTCATCATGTAACACTCTGTTGCCTTTTGAATAACATTAAACTTTAAGTTTTCAGATATTATAGTATTTCATGATTCATAGTTACATAACAGTGGTCCCCAATGACTTTTGTTTTGTAAAAACCATTCAACAACAACAAAAAAGTGTTGTGAATCTCCAGGGTAATTTAATTGGGCTAATCTTAGTATTCTTTTAAATGTGTTCATTAAATGTTTATAAATAACTACAATGATAACTTCTGCCCCCAAAAATTCTAAATTAAATTTTGGGTTATATAATCATAATTAGAAAATGTAAGGTTTTACTTTACTCATATTTGTGAAAACTAGAAATATAAAATTAAAATTGTGAATATTTAAGTGAGATATTCCATAGCAATTAAAAACAATACAGCAAGACCACAACCATTTACTATGATCTGCAAGACTCCATATTAAATTTATTTTACAAATTTTGTTGAATATTAACAGCATTTTAATGAAATAATTTACATCTTAGAAGATGTTTAACATAATAAAATCGTCATATATAAATTTAATTTCAGTGTTAGACTTTCTTAAAATTTCAACATGAGAACACAAATGAGTGTACGCATTAATTCAATTCAGTATTATTTTGATTACTATGTCTAACTATCCTTGAGAATCAGTTTGTGCTGGAGTGTCAATTTGAACAAAGGTTTGCAATATCTGGCTCAACATCAAACAGAGTCTTCAACCTGGACTCACGTTGAGTTTATTTCTGTATTTGGAGTTACCAAAAAGTGAGAATCTTCATTCATGCAAATGTGGTGGGAAATAGTAGGAGTCTTTAACAAGGTCTCTTGCTGAGAGTTGGATATTTTTTTAGCTACCTAACCTATCAATAAAAAGGAACAGCTAGTTTCTACTGGCTGTATTACATGATGGATACACTTAAAGTTCAATTGCATATATTCATTTTAACAATATTTATATATAAACTAACCTTTGTAAGGAAAGCGTCTCTTCAGACAAGACTTTCTTCTTTTCTACCATTGGAACACCAGCTAATACTCTCACAGAAGCTCCACTGAATGATTGACCAGTGTTGCCAACCAGTCCATTAGAAAATTTGCCAGATAGAAGAATAATGACATGAGTGGAAGATAAGTTTAAATTGGAAAACTGCCTTGATGATGCAATAAGAGGCAATATAAGGTATGTTTCTGTAGAACATTTGTGATGGTCCATGATGATTTTAAGATGACTTGTAATGTTCATGGCCAGTGATCATGGTTTTCAAACAGGTTGACATTTGTGCTGTAATAAAACAAACATTTGTAACATCTTGATAATATTATATAGCTAATGAGGTACAATTACAAGGTAACAGACGAGAGTAAGACAGCAACTGTGGTACAGTGTACAGAACACAGAGGAAGATATACATAGTGTCTGACTATCCTTGGGAATCAGTTTGTGCTTGAATGTCAAACCCTTATGTCAGGTTGAAGCGCCTAGATGACAAATTGAGAAACTGCAAGAACATGATGCACTTATAGTCAGAACTTGTAATCATTGAGTAAACACAAAAATTGTGTATATGATCATGATGATTTCAAATTGCTGCAGAAATGAACCTAAAATCTTTCATATATGCACATTTTTGTCACATGCCAAAAATAGATTTGTAATATAATCGAGCAATTATTTACTGCTCAAAGTGACATTTAAGCATGGACTCTTTGGACCTTCATTGTGAACCCTCAAAAAGTTTGCAAGCCAATGAATAGGTATCACTGCCTCACAGCATCATCAGATAGATTTGGGGGAGAAGAGAGTAAGTGGGTGTGGACCTATGATTTTGTCAATATAGGGTGTTTCCTGGTGAGAAAATTCCATCTCCAAAAGCAGATTAGCCACTTTTCTACAATTCATATATGTAGAGAATTGCCTGGGATACTGACAGTTTACGTAGGCTGCCCAGAATCTCATATATCTCACAATAAATAAATAAATCCTGTAAGATTTAATTTTAAATAAATTCTTTCTGATTCCAAGGTCAGCCATTGATACGTTACACCACTCTGCCCCTCTCTAGAAAAATATTGATGTTAGAAATAAGAGCCTTTATTTCAGAGAAAAACTTGGGAATATTAATAGTATTTCATAGTTTTCCAAATGCAATTCAATCTATCTTCATTACTTCAATTCATTATTTATTCTTTTGTTTTTAAGATTATGGTATCTATAATACTAATCCTTATAAATTAAGAACTATTAATAACTGTAAAAATTATGGCTATGTTTCTGAGTAAGAGGTAAGTCTCAAATATAATTGTATGTCATATTATACACACTAAACTGATTGATCATGGTACATTTTTTTCTTACCCATCAGAAAATTTTGCTTTTTCTCTCTTGTTGCTCTCTCTTGCATTCAAGATATTTGGATCACTTATATATATATATACATATATATATGTATATGTATATATATATACCTATACATATATATATATGTATATATATATATAGTTTTAACTTCTATAAATGTCTCCACTGCTTTTTTGGACAGGGTCTATGCAAGGCAATTTCTTAGTAGTTTATCTTCAATAATAGAACAAAATCAGATATTTATAGGTCATTCAATAGTTAACAAAAGGAAATTTTCTTAGTCATAGGAAAAGATAGCCTTTATTAAGGAGATACAGTAAGAATACCTTTGAATCAATTCAGTTCACCAAAAAGTTTCCCATCCTACTCTGTTAAGCACTAAAGGGTATATGATGCTCCTCATGGATGTTTGTACTCAAAAGATCAGGAATTAATATCAGTTGCTTCTTTAGTATCCTTATCCAACCTAGTCTCCCAGAATATAGCAATACTTTCAAGGAAAAACTGGTCTAAATTGCAAGGGGGCAAAGGTTATGATATTTCCCCAATCAGTCTCTCCTTCTTGGTGGCAAGGTATTCTAAAGGATCTTCCACCACTTAAGTCACTTTAGAGCTATTGCTAGTGTACTTTTAACTTTGGCATTCAACAAGCCACTTTGTTATTTTATAATTTCAGTTGTGTCTACCTCTTTGTACACCATCTAGGGTTTTGGCAAAGATATTGGTGTGGTTTGCCATTTTCTTCTCCGGCTCATTTTACAGACGAGGGACTGAGGCAGAGAGGTTAAGTGACCTGCCCGGCGTCACACAGCTAATAAGTGTTTGAAGTTGGATTTAAACTCAGGAAGATATGTCCTCCTGATTTCAGGCCTAGTACTCTATCCACTGGCCACCTAGCTGTCCCAAGTCACTTTAGATATCACTAAAGGAAGAAAAGAAAAGGGTAAAATAGAAACACAACAATAACAAAACACATAATTTTGTAGCTCCCTAATGGAGTGATTGTATATGGGAGAATAAAGATAAGAATTGTCAGGTTTTGTTTGCTATCCCATCCCCACCTCCAAGTAAATGTCTACCATGTCATTGTTGATGCCACATATGAAGCCAACGATGTCTTTTTCAATATAAAGAGGTGACCATAAGCAAGTACAACACCGGGAACATCAGATGTACAAGAAAAATGATGAATCTTTCTGTATAATTAACAATTCTCATTTTGAGGCAGAAAGAATTTCCTTGTACCACTACCTCCTTAGTGTTCCCCCCAGGAGGGAGGGAAAAAAGGGAATAAAAAATATTTGACCTCTGGAAAGGATCATCCTCTTCTTCTGAGGAGACTAGGTAGTCACTTTCACCTTTCCCTTGCTTCCAGAAAGCAAGCTCACTCTTAGCAATGCGAAGTCCTCTAAGCCCTTCCTGAGATGTTGTGCAGTGATAGCTGGGTGTTGTCCTAGAGTGGATATAGAGAAGCCAATCACAGAAATAAGCACAAGTGGCCCTGACTTTTACTGTTAGAAGCTGTTTCTGTTCCACTGTCCACTGGGTCAAGAGTCAAAAAATGCCAGAGAGAGAGAGATAGAGACAGAGACAGAGAGACAGAGAGAGTCCTAGTTCAAGTAGAAGTGGAAACTTTTTAAATTGCTGTTGTCCTCAACAAGTTAACTGGGAATCAATTGGCACATTTGTCCATATTTGCAATTTCTGAAGAGTCATTAGCATCAATTGCTCTTTGGGCTTAATTGTCTCAGGGACAATTAAGTATTGTCCTTTCAAATGTCTCCCACAATGGTTTGTACAAAAAGAAAATTACCAAGTCCACATAGTAAAATTCTAATTGCCCTTTTAAATGCCAAATTAAAAAAAAGAAACAAAACTCAAATAGGGCTTTTCAGCACTGTACTTATATAATCCTAAAATTTCAGAGGTCTGCCTTGGTTTGTATGCTGTCACTGTATCCTTCTCACCCCTCAACTCTTTGTCTATGTCCGTTTATAAGACTATTCAACCCCATTGTCATTTCAGAAAAGCCATTCAAAACCAAACAGTTCTTTTCCCATTCACCCCTACATAGGAATTCCTCAAAATTCTAAGGGACCTTCTTTCAGCAAGCCTCACTGAGGCAAATAAGTAACGGCAACTAAAAAAACACAAAGGCAGCCAGACCTAGCGAGGACAGAACACAATCCACTCTTCTGAATTTGCTCATTCCTAACAGAATAAAACCACTTTTATTTAACCCTCCAAATTTAATTCTTCCCATAAGGTATATTGAGTTCTGTAGAGATCTCCTGTAGCATTTGGAAGAAGCTTGAATTATCAGGCTGGAAGGTATAGAGACAATACAACTGATCATCCTAAAAGATGGTTTACTAAAACCATCTTCAAAGAAAAGTTCTTTAAGAACAGAAAGCATGTGTGTCCTTAATCATCAGTCTCCTCCCTGCCCTTGCTGAAAGGCTACATAGCAGTGTACTTTCTGATCTCTCAGGGATCAAGGGTACCTCACAATAAGTAACTACAATTTTAGGAGATATCACTGAAAGAACTGCCAGAATCATGAAAGTCAGTCAATCCAAGCTTCCCTTTCTATCCACTACTGTCACATCAAAAATAATACAGTTATTCCCACCACATTATGACTTTCCCCATTACAATTTCAATATATTGCCTGTTGACTTAAGAAATTAAATGGGAATATTTTGAGAGTTTTGTAAAAGCCATAGGTAATACTTGAAAGCCAACAGACAACACAG
>JAQQSK010016094.1:0-10556 GCA_028658325.1 Potorous gilbertii | reverse complement strand
AAATTATCAAGGAAAACTGCCCTAATATTCTAGAACCAGTGGGCAAAATAAATATTGAAAGAATCCACCAATCACCTCCTGAAAGAGATCCAAAAAGAGAAACTCTTAGGAACATTGTGGCCAAATTCCAGAGTTCCCTGGTCAAGGAAAAATTATTGCAAGCAACTAGAAAGAAGCAGTTCAAGTATTGCGGAAATACAATCAGGATAATACAAGATCTAGCAGCTTCTACATTAAGGGATCGAAGGGCATGGAATAGGATATTCCAAAAGTCAAAGGAACTAGGACTAAAACCAAGAATCACCTACCCAGAAAAACTGAGTATAATACTTCAGGGGAAAAAAATGATCTTTCAATGAAATAAGGACTTCCAAGCATTCTTGATGAAAAGAACAGAACTGAAAAGAAAATTTGATTTTCAAACACAAGAATGAAGAGAAGTATGAAAAGGTAAACAGGAAAGAGAAGTCATAAGGGACTTACTAAAGTTGAACTGTTTACATTTCTACATGGAAAGACAATATTTGTAACTCTTGAAACTTTTTTCAGTATCAAGGCAATTGTTTGGATCACACACACACACACAAACAGACAGAGCACAGGGTGAATTGAATAGGATGGGGTCACATCTTTAAATAATGAAATTAAGCAGTGAGAGAGATATTAGAAGGAGAAAGGGAGAAATGGAATGAGGTAAATTGTCTCTCATAAAAGAGGCAAGTAAAAGACTTTTCAATGGAAGGTAAAAATGGGGAGGTGAGAGAAAAAAACATGAAACTTACTCTCATCACATTCGACTAAAGGAAAGAATAAAATGCACACTCATTTTGGTATGAAAACTTATCTTACAATATAGGATAGTCAGGGAGAAAGGGATAAGCAGAGTGGGGACATGATGGAAGGTTGGGCAGTGGGAGGAGGGAGAACTCCTGAGGAGGGATAGGATCAAAAGAGAGAATACATGAAATGGGGGGCAGGACAGGATGGAGGGAAATATAGTTAGTCTTACACAACACGACAATTATGGAAGTCATTTGTAAAACTACACAGATATGGCCTATATTTAATTGCTTGCCTTCCCAAAGGTAATTGGTGGGGATGAAGGGATGAAGAGAAGTTGGAACTCAAAAGTTTTAGGAACAACTGTTGAGTATTGTTCTTGCAACTAGGAAATAAAAAATACAGGTAATGGGGTGTAGAAATGTATCTTGCCCTACAGGACAAAAGAGAAGATGGGGATAAGGGAAAGGAGGGATGTTAGAAGGGAGGACAGATTTGTCACAGGGGTAATTAGAATGCTTAGTGTTTGGGGGCATGGGGAGGGGAGAAATGGGGAGAAGATTTGGAACCCAAAATTTTGTGGAAATGAATGTTGAAAATTTAAATAAATAAATTTAAATAAAAAAGTAAAATTTAAGCATGAAAAAAATAAAAATGACAAAAGTAGAATCAGGCCAAATGGAAAGGAGGTAAAAAAGATAACTGAAGAAAATAATTCCTCAAAAATTAGAATTAGACAAGTGGAAGCTAATGACTCTATGAGTCACCAGAAATCAGTTAAACAAAATCAAAACTATGAAAAAAATAGAAGAAAACATAAAATCTTCATTGGAAAAGCAACTGACTTGGAAAATTGATCCGAGAGATAATTGAAGAATGATTGGACTTCCTGAGGATCATGATAAAAGAAGAGCCTGGGCTTATCAAGGAAAGCTGCCCCAGTATCCTAGAATAAGAAGGTAAAATAGTAATTGAAGGAATCCACCAATCACCTCCTGAAAGAGATCCCAAAATGAAAACTGTAAGGAATATTGTAGTCAAATTCCACAATAATCAAGTAAAGGAGAAAATACTGCAAATAGAAAGAAAGAAAAAAAAATTAGATTCAGGGCGTTACAGTCAGGATTACCCAGGATTTAGCAGTTTCAATATTAAAGGACTAGAGGGCTTAGAATAAGATATTCTAGAAGTCAAAGGAGCTTAGATTACAACCAAGAACCAACTACCCAGCAAAACTGAGCATGATCTTTCCAGGAAAATGAAGGACATTTGATGGAAAATGAGAGTTTCAAACTTTTCTGATGAAAAGACCAGAGTCGAAGAGAAAATTCAATTTCAAGATACAGGACTCAAAAGAATTGTAAAAATGTAAACTGTAAAAAACTACGTTATTCAATAAGGTTAAATTGTTTACATCCTTACAAGAGTATATGATACTTGTAACTCTTGCGAACTGTATCTTTATTAGAGCAGTTAGAAGGAGTATACACAGATGGAGGGTGTGGGTAGAAGTTGAGTTTGATGTGATGGCATAAAAAATTTAAGGAATAATAAAGGTTTGTACTGAGAGAAGAGTGTAGGGGGAGGTAGAATAGGCTAAATTATATCATATGATGAGGTGCAAAGGACCTATTATAGTACATGGAAAAAAGGGAGGGGTTAATGTTGTTTGAACCTTACTCTCATCAGATTTGACTCAAAGAGTGAATAACATACACACTCAGTTGGGTACAGAAATTTATCTTGCCTTCTAGGGAAGTAAGAGGAGAAAGGGGAAAGAAAAGCAAAGCGGGGATGATAGAAGGGAGGCAAAATTGAGGGAGACTGCTCAGAAGTAAAACACTGGTGAGGGGGGACAAGGCGAAAGAGAGAGAAAAGTGTAAACTGAGGGAAAATAAGGTGGACAGAAATAAACAGTTAGTAATCATAACTGTGAATATAAATGGGATAAATTATTCCATAAAATGGAAGCAGATAGCAGAGTGGATCAAAAACCAGAATCCTACAGCATGTTATTTATACAATTCACATTTGAAGCACAGAGATACACACAGAGTAAAGGTAAAAGACTGAAACAGAATATATTGCACTTCAGCTAAAATTAAAACCAAGCAGGGATAGGAATTCTGATCTTAGATAAAGCAAAAAGATATCTAATTAAAGGGATAAGGAAGGACACTACCTCTTGCTCAAAGGTACAATAGACAGTGAAGTAATATCAATACTAAACAATTATGCACCCAATGATATAGCATCAGATTCTTAAAGAAGAAGTTAAGCGAGTTACAGGAAGAAATAGACAGCAAAGCTGTACTAGTGGAAGACCTCAACCTCTCCCTCTCAGAACTAGATAACTAACCACAAAATAAACAAGAAAGAAGTTAAGGAGGTGAATAGTATTTTAGAAAAGTTAGATATGATAGACCTCTGGAGAAATGGAATGTAAATAGAAGAGGCACCTTTACAAAAATTGATCATGTATTTAGGGCATCAAAAACTTCACAATTAAGTGCAGAAAGGCAGATGTATTAAATACATCCTTTTCAGATTATGATGCAATAAAAATTATGTGCAATAAAGGATCATGGGAAGATATATTAAAGATTAATTGGAAACTAAACAATCTAATCCTAAAGAATGAGTGAGTCAAATCATAGAAACAATCAATAATTTCATCAAAGAGAATTAGAATAATGAGACAATATACCAATTTATGGGATACAGTCAAAGCAGTTTTCAGGGTAATTTTATGTCTCCAAATGCTTACATGAATAAAAATAAAGAAAGAGCAGATCAGAAGCATGGAACTAAAAATATAGAAAAAGAACAAGTTAAAAATCTCTAGTTAAATTCCAAATGAGAAATTCTGAAAATCAAAGGAGCAATTAATAAAATTGAAAGTAAGAAAACTATTGAGCTAATAAATAAAACTAAGCTAGTTTTATGAAAAATGTCAATAAAATAGTTAAACCTTTGGTTAATTTGATTAAAAAAGAAAGAAGAAATCCAAATTACCAATGTCATAAATGAAAAGAGTAAATTATGAGAGGAAATTTATTAGCAACTATTTTGTGCAACTGTATGCCAAAGTACTTAAAGAAAAAGACCAAAGAAAACAGCACCTTAAGAACAAAATAGTCTAAATGGTAAACAAGATAAGATCAAAATGAATACACAATTTAGACGTAAAAGGATTGATACTTATGAGCAAGTTAGGAAAGCGAGGAATAGTTTAACTGTTAGATCTATAGAGAACAGAAGAATTTATGATAAAACAAAGGATAGGGAACATTATGAAATACAAAATGCATAACTTTAATCATATTAAAATAAATTTTGTACAAACAGTCAATACAACCAATATTAGAAGGAAAGTAGAAAATTGGGAAACAATTTTTACTGCCTGTGTTTCTGATAAAAGCCTCCCATCTCTGAATAAAATTTATAAGAATACAAGTTATTCCTCAATTAATAAATGCTCAGAGGGTATGAACAGACTGTTTTCAGATGAATGGTATATGAATGTAATGGAACTTCAAGGAAAATCAGGTAAAAATGTATGCTTCAATTTGTATTCAGACACCTTCAGTTTTCTCTCTTTGGTTGGATAGCATTTTTCACCTTAAGTTCTTCAGAGTTGTCTTAGATAATTGTACTGCTGAGAACAGCTAAGTTGTTCAGAGCTGATCGTCTTATAATATTACTGTTACTTTGTACACAACACATTTCACTTTGCATCAACTCATGTTAAGTCTTTCCAGATTTTTCTGTGAGCATCCTGCTAATCATTTCTTATAGCACAATTGTATTCCTATCATAATCACATACCACAGTTTGTTAAGTCATTCCCCAATTGATAAGCATTCTTTTAATTTCTGATTCTTTGCCCCCAGAAAAGAGCTGTTTGAAATAGTTTTGTGCATACAGGTCTTTTTCCTTTAAAAAAAAGTCTCTTTTGGTATACAGACCTGCCAGCGATATTGCTAGGTCAAAGGGTATGTGTGGTTCATAGCCCTTTTGGCAGAGTTCCAAATTTTTCTGCAGAACTTCCACCAACAGTGCGTTAATGTCTCATTTTCTCCACATCCATTTTTGTCATTTTCCTTTTCTGTACTATTAGCAAGGTAATAGATATGGAGTATTACCTTAGAATCGTTTCAATTTGCTTTTCTCTAAACCGTAATGAGTTAGGGCATTTTTCATGTGGCTATAGATAGTTTTTATTACTTTATCTGAAAGTTGTTCATATATTTTGATCACTTATCAATTGCAGAATGGCTCTTATTCAATATAAATTTGACTCAGTTCTCTATATATGGGAGAAATGAAGCCTTTATTAGAGAAAAATGCTTCAAAATTTTTCACAGTTACTATTCCTAACTGTATTTCTTTCCATCCTGTTCCTCCTCCAATTTGTTCTATTCTATCCCTCCTTTAACTCTGTCCGTCCTCAAAAGTCTTTTGCTTCTCACTACCCCTTCGCCCAATTTGTCCTCCTTTCTATGACTACCCTTCTCTTAATCCCTTTCCTTCCATTTCTCTTGTGGAGTGAGATAGATTTCTGCACTCACTTGGGTGTGTATAGTATTCTCTCTTTGAGCCAAATCCGATGAGAGTAAAGTTAACTCACTCCACTTCCCCTCATTCCTTTTCCCCTCCACTGTAAAAGCTTTTCCTTGCCTCTTTTTTGAGATAATTTACTCCATTCTATCTCTCCCTTTCCTAGTGCATTCCTCTCTCACCACTTAATTTTATTGTTTAGATATCCTTTCATATTCAATTCACACCTGTGTCCTCTGTGTATATATGTGTATATACACACATATGTGTGTATATATACATATATATGTATGTGTCATCTGTATATATATGTGTATGTATATATGTATATGTATATAGACATATATACATATACATACATACAGATGACACACACACACACACACACAGATATATATATATATATATATATCCCTTCTAACTTCCCTAATAATGAGAAAATTCTTCTGAGTTACAAGTATCATCTTCCCATATACGAATGTAAGCAGTATAACCTTATTAAGTCCCTTATGTTCTCCCTTTCCTGTCTAACCTTTCTATGCTTCTCTTTAGTGTTTATATTTGAAAGTCAAAATTTCTATTAATCTCTGGGCTTTTCATTAAGAATGCTTGAAAGTCCTCTATTCCATCGAATAATCAAACTTTCTTTGAAAGTTTATACTCAGTTTTGCTGAGTAGGTGATTCTTGGTGGTAAACTTAGCTCCCTTGCCCTCCATAATATCATATTCAAAACCCTGGGATACTTTAATATAGAAACTGCTAAATCTTGTGTTATCCTGACTGTGGCTCCATGATACTTGAATTGCTTCTTTCTGACTGCATGCAATATTTTCTCCTTGACACAGAAGCTCTGTAATTTGGCTATAATATTCCTGGGAATTTTCATTTTGGGAACTCTTCTAGGAGTTGATTGGTGGACTCTTTCAATTTCTATTTTTACCTCTGGTTCTAGCATATCAGAGCAGTTTTACTTGATAATTTCTGGAAAGATTCTGTCCAGGCTCTTTTTTGATGATGGCTTTCAAGTAGTCTAGTAATTTTAAAATTATCTTCCCTGGATCCATTTTCCAAGTAAGTTGTTTTTCCAATGAGAGTTTTTGTTTTATTCCATCTTGATTTCCCATAAAGTTATTAGCTTCCATTTGCTGCATTCTAATTTTTAAGGAATCATTTTCTTCATTGAATTTTTGTGCCTCTTTTTCTATTTGGACAATTTTACTTTTTAGAGTCATTCTTCTCCTCATTGGCTTTTTGTACCTTGTTTACCATTTAGACTTTTTTGTTCTTAAGGTGTTGTTTTCTTTAGTCTTTTTTTAAAAGTACTTTTAGTATTGTTTGTGTGTCTACCTTACCAAGCTATTGCTTGTTTTTTCATGATTCTCTTGCATCATTCTTCCCATCCTCTACCTCTCTTTCTTGGTTTTCAAAATCCTTTTGAGCTTTTCCATGACCCAAGACCAATTCATAATTTTCTTGGAGGCTTTTGATGTAGGAACTTTGACTTTGTTATCTTCTTCTGAGTGCATGTTTTGTTCTTCCTTGTCACCATAATAATTTTTTATGGTCAGAATTTTTTCTGCTATTTACTCACTTCCCCAGCCCATTCCTTGACTTGTAATACTTTGTTAAAGTAAGGGTCTACTTCCATGGTGAAGGGCACACTGTGCCAAGCTTCAAGGGATTTGTGCAGTTGCTTTCAGAGATACTTTGAGGGACCTGTAAGTTTTCAGTTCTTCCAAGGTGGTATGATCTAAGGGAAGGTGTTTATTACTCTTCTGACCTGTGCTCTTATCTGTGAGTGACCTAGAACACTCATTTCTTCCATGAAACTATGAGGAGGATCACTATTCTACTGTGGATGCATGATCTGGTGTGCTAGTTCTTCTCCTTGTCCTTGGACTGCCACCCAGGACTGCAACCTGGATCCAAGCATGGGCAAAGCAATAGAGTCCCACATCAGTATTAGCAAAGGGACCTCTGTAATCTTCTGAAAAATTGTTCAACTCCCTTACCATCTGTGCACCAAGAGCTTCAGAAGCAGCCACTGGGGCTTTGCTGGTGGGACCTGTGCTGGACTGCGCTCCACTTTCACCCAGGTGCAACAGACCTTTCCTGCTGATCTTCCTAGTTATCTTTGGCATCTTTGGGCAGAGAGACCTGGAACTACCACTGCTGCAAACCCTGAGGCCTGCTTCTGATTTGCTGGTGCCAGGTCTGCCCTGAATTGTGCTCCTATTTCATCCCGGTGCAACAGACCTTTCCTGTCAACCTTCCAAGTTGTCTTGGGCTGGAAAAATTTGATTTACTCTGTGTTTTTCTAGTTTTTTTTCTGCTTTAGAATTTGTTTAGAGTTATTATTTTTAGGTATTTGGGGATTTCAAGAGGAGCTCAGATAAGTTCCTGCCTTTACTCCTTTATCTTGGCTTCACCTCCAAAAAAGGATTTTTGCATCAATATTCATTAGGGGAATTTGTCTATAGTGTTCTTTATCTGTCTGGGTCTCCCTCATTTAGGTATCAAAACCACATTTGTGTCATAGAAGGAATCTGATAGGACTTTACCTATTTTTTCCCAAATATTTTATATAGAATTTAAACTTATTGTTATTTAAATATTTGGTAGAATTTGCTAGTAAATCTATTTATTCCTGGGAGTTTGTCTGGTGGAGTTCATTCATGATTTATTCAATTTCTTTTTCCAAGGAGGGATTGTTTAAATATTCTATTTCCTCTTCTGTTAATCTGGGCAATTTTTATTTTGTAAATATTGATTCATTTCATTTAGATTATTGATTTCACTGACTTATAATTGGGTAAAATAACTTATAATTATTTTAATTTCATTTTTATTGGATATGTACTTATAGTTTTTCCTTTTTGAGACTAGTAATTTGGTTTTCTTTATTTTTTAAAAAAATAAGTTAGGTAAATGGTTTATCTATTTTTATTGCTTTCCCCATAAAACCAGATCCTAGATTTATTAGTTGAATTACACTTTTTATTTTAATTTTATTATCTCTCTTTGACTTTCATGATTTATATATTGGTGTTTTGGAAATTTTTATTTGCTCTTTTTAAGAAAAGTTGTATGCCCAATTCATTGAGCTATTCTTTCTCTCTTTTATTGACATTTTAGTTTGTCAGTATCCTCACTAATATGTTATGTCCAGAACTGAACACATAACTCCAAATGTGTTCTGGTCAGAGCAGAATACAATATGACTTTCATTTCCATCTTTGCTGATCCTACACCTCCTGTATAAAATCCCACTTCAATTCCTGTTCCTAGTATCAACAGATTTCTGGCTGCTTAAAAGTTTTTCCAGTGTAATTCAAGATTTCATGAATTCTCCTATGCTGTAAGTGCTTCATATATGGTTCTGGCACATCATCATACATCTTTTTGAGAACCTGCTTAATTTAGTTCAAAGGAACAGTAGGATGGCCACCTGGGATCAAAACTGTAGTTTCAGAACTTATGTCAGTGGCAGGGGGCATCAAAGGAAGAAAACGGTACTAAGGACCATAGAGTTCTGAATTGCATATCTGTAGTGGTGAGAGGTGAGGTAGGGTGAGAAGGTTACAGACATTTTGAAGAGGCTGAAGTAGCTTGCTTTCTGAAAGGCATCAGGATATGTAATGGAAATGCCTTGACAAGATTTAGAGCAAGTAGTGAGATTATGTAACTACTTCTGACAGCCACATGGTAAAGAGGAGCCTCTTTGACAGACTATGGATCACAACTGGGGTACAACTTACAAAGGACATTACTCATATATTGTCATTCTCTTTGCCTGTACATTTAATGGACTTGTTGGTCCTGTTGAAGGAGGTTTAGCTGGTTTCTGAAGGTATATGAGTGGGGGTTGTGCACAAGGCCCTTCATTTCTCAGAGCCAGCATGAAACAAGAGTGCATAGCCCATCCTTGTGAGTTTGAGAAAGTCAAGAGAGTGAATGATGAGAAGGTCCAGAAATGTAGGACATGCCAAGATTTTGGCCAGTGAGTCCAGCATTCAGTTTTTAAGGAAGGACCTTACAGACCCAGCTGAGCATTAGCTAAGACTAACACTCATCCAGTTGTTGTGCCACATTTGAATGTGAACTTGGTGGAGGTGAATGCTAAGTAGAAACTATATTATGTCTGTGACTACTCTTCCCAGAAACCAAGGTGGTAGAGGGGAGGGTGTGCTCCTCCTGCAGATATTAGAGAATGGGGAACTATGGTTCTCTGATTGCTATATGTTCATAGTAAACATCCCCTTGTAATACCTAATTGATATTATTTGGAGAAATGGAACTGGGGAAGTATTCACTGTCTGCTAACAGTATAGGAACAAATATCAGTTGGGCCTTATCCCATTGAATTAGATAAAAACAACTCTTTGGCTGCTCAGGGATACCTTAGAGCTCTGAGTGGATACACAACAGGCAAAGCTCTGGAACAGTAAGACCAGACCATGCCTTTATTTAAATCTTAACTATTATTACTCTAAATGGAACTGGATCCTCATCCAGTGATCAACAGATGGATCTAATTTGACAGTAGCTAAATCACATTATGCATTTTCAATAAATCAAACCACAAGACAAAGGGAATTATAGCTATATGCAAAGATAGTTCTGACTTTGTGGAGAGGCAAAGAAGGAAATTGATCTCCTTGTGTCCAAAGGTAACAAGAAACATTTAATGAGATATTTTCATTTCATGTTACAAAACTTATTGACATAATTTGTAAGAACACCACCATGAAAATAATTATAGCTTATGTATCAAGATCTTTTATAAATAATAAGGTAGTAAATACTACAAATAACTCAACAAGACTGATTTAAAATTGAATATTTCAATGTGCATAATGAGAGGACTGGAAAATACGTTGGAAAATATGGTTCAATAGGAAGCAGTGAAAAAGTCTAAGAGTTGGTGATATAGTTGCTTCATTCATAAAACAGTTTCATTAACAGCTAAGACTGTGTAATGCCTTTGAATGTTATATCTGAGTATGCTATATTATTCAGCTGAACATGTGTAAAAACCCCTGGAGAGATAGCACCTGCCCTAAGAATCCACCATATTTTTCTTTTGTTTTTTTTTTTTAAATGAATTTATTTAACTTTTTACATTCATTTCATTTTCACAAGATTTTGGGTTCCAAAATTTTCTCCCCATTAGTCCCCTCCCCCCTCCCCAATACACTGGACATTCTAATTACCC
>JAQQSK010016093.1:0-10556 GCA_028658325.1 Potorous gilbertii | reverse complement strand
GTGTATTGGGTAGGGGGGAGGGGACAAATGGGGAGAAAATTTTGGAACCCCAAATCTTGTGAAAATGAATGTAAAAAGTTAAATAAATAAATTTATTTATAAGATAATAAAAGAAAAGAGAAAATGGGGATAAGGGAATGGTGGTGATGACAGAACGGAGGGTAGATTGGGGGAAGAGTAATCAAAGTACATGGTGCTTTAGAGGTGGGGGAAAGGGAGAGATGGGGAGAGAATTTGAAACTCAAAATCTTGTGAAAATAAATGCTGAAAACTAAAGAAAAAGAGAAAGGAAGAAAGAAAGTTAGTCCACCCCAACAGGTATGGACAGCTCTACTGCTACTTGCCAGCAGGAAGAATTTTAAAAAGCCAAGAGCTTCACTGTTACTCCAAAAGGATTTGGGTCCTGTTTGTTTGAAGAGGGAATGTAGGAAGAGATCTTAACCCCTCAAAGGAAGGGGCATGACTTTAGCATCTACACCTCAAGAAGGAAAAGTCCCTGTACTTTCCCCCATACTCCAGGCCCCTGGGTTTCTTCTGGGGCATCCAGGGCTTCTGGGTCATTCGCTGTTACCTCTCAGTCACCTCAGACTACTTGGCCACTCCTAGATCGTTCCCATGGTCTTTCTCTACATAAGGTCCATCTTGTCCCCCATTAAATTGTTCATGTTCTTCAACAGTCTGGTCAAAATGGTGTATTCTTAAAATCTCGCTAACCCTGATGTGTTCTAATAAACTCTGGCTGAAAGAATGTTTGAACCACATGCACTTAAATTTTTGATTCTAGCACCCCTAGACCTCAAGGAATGTACTTAATTTTTGAGAGATTTGACAGGAAATAGAGAAAAAGTTACAACCTGAGCCCTTTAGAAAAGTACAGTCTCTGATAGCTGGAAGAAGTGTTAATGTGTGAAACAAGTTCTGTTTCCACAGTTTTGGGTGATCAGGATTGTGATCTAGTTTGGTCAGGTAAAGGTATAAACTTGTGCACAGGCTTGATGAGCTGTTTGAGGGAAAGCCTATTTGAGAGGAGAACACGAAGTCACATGTCTAGGGAATGGTGACACTCTGAGTCCAAAATTCGGAACACTATACAAGCTTTCATTCTTCTGAACATATTGCAGTCTTCTTGTAGCCTTACTGAAAATTATTGATTCAAGTGAATGAATATAGCAAGCCTTTGATTCAAGGGAATAAACATAGAAATTCTTCCCTCCTCTGAACTCTATTTTTATAAATTTTCCTTGATACCTCTCCCAAAAAAACAAGTTCCCCTGGAGTGGGCATAATATAATCTGTGAATATAATTTTAAAATAAAGAATTTCAATTAAACTTTAATTAAGAGAATAAGCAAAATGCAATTAGAAACAAAATTATTACCTTTTTCCAAATGATATAAATAGTTACTTAGAAAATCATGAACCAAAAGTAACAGAAATTAAAAACTTCAAGGAAGTTTCAGGATTTACACTTCCCTTGGCATCTGCTATTCTGCCTGTTTTCCAACTCCTTGAAACTAGATCTTCATCCCAGGATAAGTGCATCACTAATAATCCCATCACCATGCAACTAAAATCATGTTTTAATTTAAACCACTTCCCTCACCTTCCTATCCAGTGTGATTGGAGGTCTGCAAGATAGATTTGAAACCCCTTCCACTGCCTTCCTTTGTAAAGGGTAGACACTGGATTTTTAACACTCTTCACTTTACATCTGTTCCTCTGCCTGGTTTTGAACTCCACAGAAAATGATGTCCTTGCTCTCACTGTCCCTCCCACTTTGTTTCTATCTGTTTTTGTGTTATCTATTCCCATTTTTTGTAAGCTCCTTGACCATAGGGACTGTCTTTCTTTGTTTTTAATTATATGTCCAGAGCTTAACACAGTACCTGGTGCATAGTAGGTGTTGAAATAATATTTATTGGATTGGAAAAATAAACTTACCTATATTATTAGCAATTATATATGTTGCCAAAAAATTCTAGAAGGCAGAGGCAGAAAGTGAAATTCTTTTTAAAATTGCAGAAAGTAAAACACTTGTAATTTTATTTGCAAAGAATGAAACTTGAACTTCTCCTGCAGTCCTCCCTATCTGAATTTATTAATAAAAGTACAAAATATTATTTATAGAAATAAATTGAGGAAATTTTAATTGCTCAAGGGTGGGTGAAGCTAACATAATAAAAATGCAATACTACCTATATCCATTTGCTTTATTTGTGCCATTCCAATTGATGTAACTAAGGATTACTTCACAAAGCTAGAAAAGAAAATGATTTAAAATAATTGCAGTCTTTGTATAGAATTAACAAAATGTGTAATATTTAAAGCATTTTCACTTTTTAAAGGAGACACCTTAGAACAGTCTCTGTACTATAGAATGTGGAGACACAAAACCTGTATGAAATTCCAAGCTTTACCATTCATTTACTTTGTATGTTAACACATGCTATTGAATATCTCTCTGCCTCCATTTTTCCACTGATAAAATGGAACCAAGCACTTTCATTGTCACATTGCTTAACCTCAATAAAAGGGAATGCATGTTAGAATGGTTTAGTTCATTTCATTATTCTGACAACTCCATGAGATAGGCAGAATAAATATTTGTCTCCCTTCACAGAATATAAAAATTAGTTTTAGGAAAGTTGATTTACTCTGTATCACAAAGGAAATAGATGGATGATATTTTGTTTTGATGTTGCTTGGGAGAAGAAAATTTTGGTGTCCTATGTGTTCATTATATTATAATTGAAATCTGGAGAGCACTGAGGAGAAGAGAGCATTCACCTCATCCCATCTCATTTAATTGACCATATATTAAAAATACATTTTAATTATGCTACATACATAAACATATATGCATATGTGTGTTTGTGTGTGTGTGTGTGTGTAGGCAGTTAGCTGACAAACGGGATAGAGAACTTGATTTAGAGTCAGGACTCATGAGTTCAAATCTGGCTTCACACACATTGTCTGTGTGACCCTGGGGAAATTATTTAACCATGTTTGACTCTGTCCCTCATCTGTAAAACAAACTGAGGCAGGAATGCCAAACTACTCCATTATCTTTGCCAAGAAAACCCCAAATAAGGTCACAAAGTGTTGGACACACACATAAAAATAAAATACAAGGATTACAAAAAGCTTGAATCTTTTCAAAAGTTATCGCCATTACCGTCATCACCACTTCATTATCTTTCTTGATGGAACACAGAGAGAAAAGTCAAAGTGTCATTATGTTGTTATTTATTCATATTTAATATATTATGGACTTTTGTACAGGCAGATAAAATGAATTCTGTTGGAATGTACACTGGTCTTCTGAAGATTCGGTTAAATTAACTTGAGAATATCTCCAGGAGTAGATGGGATGATACAGATGACATTCACACAACCCTCGGATTATACGGCTTCAATCTCTTCTAAGTCTCACCTCCATGTTTTGAAAGGTGTTTTTTTTTTCAAATTCGTTAGCAATTTTGGATATTTGATTTAGCAGCACCTAACAAGAATCTTGTTCTTAAGTACCTACAAATTAAAGTTATGTTCAGGTAGCTGTACGCAACATTTCTGTTTCTACTGATACTCCACTGCCATCACAGATTTCAAGTATGTTTTGAAGTTTGTATTCATAGTAAGGCAATTTTTCTTGGTTTACAAACGTTCATTTGCAAACTTTTGATGGCCAACTTAGTAGGTTTTTTAGTTATCCTCTAGATTCTGAACTTTATTATTCTTAGTATATTCTGTTATGCATTTGTTTTATTTTCTAAGGTGTAAAGAAGTGCTAATATTTGTTAGTTTTCTTACTATGTCTTAGAGGTTTATCTATTTAAGACTTTGATATCCTATTATTACAGTCAATTCATTTTGTTAATTTATTTGTGGAGAAATACACCCCCAAACATCAATCTCATTAGTTGTTTAGTGCCGTGTAAACCAAATGAGAACTTAGTACTTACATTTTCTTATGACTGGAACTATAGTGTCTTAACTTCAACTTAGTCCAAGATAAGTCATAGTTTAATTGTTCCTCTAGAGAGTAGGATGATAGCATTTCCCAGGGCTCTGACTATCTGACCTTTGAAAAAGGACTGGGCATTACTGGATCCCTGTTCCATTCCTGCTTATAGACCAAGGAACACACAAACTAATGAGCACTGAAGGTTGTCTAGAAAAAAAGAACCTTTCAGTTATTACCCTGTGGCAGAACAAGGTAAGTTGACTAAGAAAGAGAAATAGTGCTTGCTTTGTTAAAATATGAAAAAAAAACTGACCATAACAGGAGGGAAGGGAAAAAAATTCATGTTTAAAATTTAAGTATGTTGCATTTTTATTACATCTTTTTATATATAAGTAAATTTTCAAAAGTAGAAGTGATAGAGATAGGAATAGAGAGAGAGGGAGGGAGAGAGAGAGAGAGGGATGAAGGAGGGACAGGAGAGATAGAGGCAGAGAAAGAATTTTCAACCAGATAGGAAATCATAAAATTGATAAAAATAAAAGTATGATTTTTTTCCTTTTAAAATTCCATCTTAAAGTTCATAACTGAATCAAATAATTAGGCACAGGAAATTATTATCTGGCATTATTTAACTATAATTTGCTATTACCACCACCACCAACCACAAGCACCAGCATCACCCCCACTCTCAAAACTACTACCACTACTACTAGTACTATTACTACTACTTCTACAGCTGTCCAGACCAAGAATTTCATGCCAGTTAGAGAATTTAGTTTGGAAATTATTTTCACTGATATAGTTTGGTACCTGCTGTAACTTGATGTCTTAGTTAACTGGGGTACTAAATATTATGTCCCTGACCTATTCAAGTATGTGTCAGAGGTAGGATTTAATCCAGTTCTTTCTGATAGTAATAGCCTTCTGTCTACCATTCTACATTGCCTCACCCATCATATATGAGTTCATGAAAATAATATATTATAAATTCCCAACATTCTGAAAATATCAAAAATATTTTTTCTATGTGATTTTGGTACAAATTGTAAGTGCCAGAGCTTCAGCCTTTAAAATTTGGTAATTTCCGTTATGCAGATGAACATAATAAAAAGCAGAAGAAGATTATATATATTACAACACAATATAATAATTTGATAAATATATGTAGACAGTTTATTATATATGGATAATGTTCTTATGCTTAAATATAGAAAAATATAGAATACATTTATATCTTTATATATTATATTTATATTCTATTAATAATATTTAAAAATATATCTAGCTTAGGTTAGAAAATGGCAATTACTGTTTTGCAGTTAAAGGAGTCCCCTTGTTAGGATCATACAATCATGCCACTGTTTAAATCCTTTATTTCTAAAAAAAAAAAAAAAAACCAGTCTGGTGTAGTAGAAAGAGTACTGAACTCAGAAAAATAAGCATCTCCTTAAAATTACAGTTGATTCAATTTGATTACATCTAATTAGAGTAGAAACTGATGAGATTAGAAATTAGAATCAGAAGGATCTAGCTTTGCCATTTATTTCCATTGTCAGACAAATTATTTGACCTCTGTGAGCATTACTTCTTATTTCCAAAATGAAGGTTATTTCATGTGTCCATGTTTTGCAGGACTGTGTGAGGATGAAAACAAATACTATACAAAACTGTTCTTTATACAGACATAGATTTATTCAAATTTCTTCAAAGAATCTTCTTGATTCTTTTTTTACCAGAGAGATAATCTGAGAGTTCCAGGAACTGAGTGTTTCATCTTTGTTAGGATGTTTTGATAGAGAATTGGTTAACTTTCTCTTCCTAAATTATTATTCAATAATGTCCTGATATAAATTGTTTCAATCTAGCAACTACCAGAAGCTTGGAGGGGGCCCTTCTGTATTGATGCAGCTACACCTCTTCCTTTTACCTAATTCCTTGGGTCTTCTTTGGTGAGGAAAATATCAAGAGATGCATCCAGACATGGGGATCACAAAGGAAAGATGATGAGTGAGAGATGAGAAGTGACAAAAATGCCAATTACTGCTGGTCCACCTTCTCCCCTCCCCACTTTGTATTGCTTCATCACACAGGGTAAGTGACACCAAAGAATCCTACCTCTTTGTTTTGGAAACCCATTGTCTTGAAAACTCACCAGGCTTGTTAGTTTCAAATCTTTGCTCATGTATCTAATCTTAACTGACCTCTTTGGAGCTTTGGGGACAGAGATTATGAAGACAGAGGGTGATGAGTGTGTGCCTGTGTTAAGGTAGAAGAGGAATGGAATTAGGACTCACTAATTAGTAAGAAATGACTTGGAATTGATGCACCTTTAGAAATACATTCAGGACAGGAAAGTTGTCATTTTCAAATGGGAACATAGTTTGTACCAATCTCCTCATTTATAAAAGCACCATGAACATATTTGTGATTCTGTTGTCTTAATGGTATAGAAGAGCTGCCATAGCTGATGTGCATGCCTAGAACAGATCATAAAGAAGTCAAGTCAGCAAGTCAAGTTGATAAGCATTTTCAAGTGATTGCAATGTGCCAGACACTATGGCAACAGCTGAGAATACAAGTAAAAAAAAAGCAGCCACCACTATCAAGGAAGTTATATCCTAATGGGGGAAGAAAACTACAGGGATATCTTATTGAGAAAAAAAAAACCCACAAGAAAATCACCATCATAATACTAATTTGCATTCTGCAATGACATCTAAAATGCACTGAATTAAGAGTTGGGAAACTGAATCAAGAAACCCATATGCCCAGTTCTGTCATAGGAAGGCTATGAGAGTTTGAGTAAGCCAGGGTCCAAAATTTGCTGTGATAATAGAGTTTGTAGAAGATCTATAAGCCCTTGTATCTTCTGATAGCTCCAGCCTTTTCATTTTATGAAGCAGGGGTGGGGAGAGGAGGTTAAAAGGGAAGCAATGCAAGTGAATTGCCACATATCTTCAGTTTCAAAATGAGAATCATAATGTATGTTCTATCAATATCATGGTACAGCTATTCAGACCAAATGAAATAAGGTATATAAAATCCTTTTTTCTTATTTCTCTTTCTCTTTCCCTCAGTTTCTGCCATCATCTTCATTTGCAAAGGTCTAAAATTTATTTTCATCATTCTTACTATTGAATAATTATACTGATAACTGCTTTTATATATAGTACCATAAAGTTTGTGAATTATTTTTCACTCATTTCCTTACTGGAATTTTATAACAGCCTCCTGTGGCATGAATCTCTGATATTTACCCTTGTTATGCAGATAAGGACAAGGACATTCATAGAGGTAAAGTAAGAAACTCACCAATGTTCCCAGAGCCAGTTAAATATGGAGGCAAGCTTCAAATTCAGATTTCTCCAGCCTCTCAAGCTAGTTATTTGGCTATTATTTCATGTTTCTTCAAGTTATTGCCTTTTGAATACTCATAAGACAATGATTTCTGAAATATCCTCCCATGAGTCAGTCAGCAAATATTTAGCACTTGAAATGTTTGATCATTAAGTTCTGTGCACCAGGTGCTGGGAATGCAAAGAAAGGCAAAAAGAGCACTTGCGTTCTGGAAACTCAGAAATTAATGAAGGAGGCAACATATAAAAATTATATATAAACTTAATATATAGAGGGGTGAGCTGAAGGGATTCTCAGAGGGACATGGTGTTTCTGTGTCTGTATCTCTGTCTGTCTCTTTCTTTCTCTCTCTCTTTTTCTCTATTTCATCACAAATACAAGCATGAGAATTTCATGATGAAGCACTTCCTATACCAGGGAATATCAATCCATTTTCATAATAGCCTTAGAGTGTTGCTTGGGACAAAGAATATAAGTGACTTGAACACAGTCTACACAATCAAGTTAAGGACTGAAGTTCAGAATCTCATACTGGAAGCCCAGCTCTTTGTCCACACCTTCCTATCCTACCAATGATGGAAACATGGACTACCCTTCAGGGTCTGTGGGTTCTGTTATATGAGCTTTGGCCTTAATTTGTAAAGGCCCAGATCATTCTCACATCTTCCCAGTTAGTTCTATATTATAAACCCTTTAGGCTGTGTTCATCTGCCATTTTCATCCTCATCCTTTTCTGTGATTTCTTCATTATGAGCTCCTTCAGAAAAGGGAAGGTCTTGCTTTTATTTGCAATCCTCAAAGGTTAACATAGTGTCTGGCACATAGTAGGTTGTTAATAGGTATTGTATCTGTGTATCCAGATACAAGCTACTATTATTGTTAATTATTTCCATTTCTGCCTTTTTATCACCAGCACCTAGCCCAGTACCTGGTACATGAGACTTGCTAAAGAAATGTCATTTGATTGATAGTGTGAAGATATCAGAACCCTATTCAAAATCGCTATTTTACATTTATCCCAAAGTAGAATTTTTATTCATGGATTTAGACCTATAAACCCATTAGAGATCATCTAGTCTTGCTCTCATTCTCCTAATACAAAGATACCCACCTCTGTCTCTCAGTCTGTCTGTCTTTGTAGGAGAGAGGCCTGAAACTTGCAATACATTCTTCTGACAGAAGCAAAGGAGTTGGATTCCAAAAATATTTTTAGATATATATTTCCTATCTTGAGATTTCATAAGGTATGATAACTGCATTTCTATTCTTAAGAATATTTGTGGGTCTTTTCAATTTCTTTTAGATCAGGAATTGCTTTCAACAAGGTATGGTTTCATATTTGGAAAATGTTCGTTCCCAACTGGCATTTAATTGGTGAACTATACAAAGCAGTAGAATATCAATCAGGAGCCTTGGGTTCTAATTCCTATTCAGCCTAACCTTCTGTGTGACCTTGGATAAGTCTTTCCCCTGTTTAATGCTCTCTTTGGCAAAGAAAATTATAAATTACTGAATTCTCAAATTTCTTCTAACTCTCACATTCTATACTTCTGTGAATACTTCTACTTTCTTTGGCATTAAGAAGCTGTGTGATATAATGACAAAAACCTGAACTTAGGCCTAAGAAGACCTGAATTTAAATCGTATCTTGGACACATACCAGGACTATGATCTGGTGCAAATCAATGTTGTAGGGAGTTCTTAAAGACTAAAAATGGGAGGGAAAAGGGTAGATGATATTAGTAGAGGCAGTTCTTTATTCCACTGCTTGCCTATTAATTTTTAAAAATCCTTAAAATATCAACAGTTTTGCCAAAGCAGAGCAGGATCCAGGGTCAGTAATAATATGGTTGGTATAATAATCTTACACTAGGTTTTTGCACTACTGAGCCCTTTAATATATATGTTCCCATGTGAAAAATGATCTTATGAAGTGCTTACACAGAGTTATGAACAAATGATCACTATGTTTTTGATAACAATTTTCAAAAGTATATTTGATCAAAGGCAAAATTCTCTCTTAATTTTGTGATTAAAGTCATAAAATTGGTGGTTTCAAGCCTTCAGGAAGTCAATCTTTTTCCAGTGTTGAAAGGGAGGATTGCCTTGAAATAGAAGGTTGAGGCAGCTCTGACCAGTTATGACATGAGTTCCCTGAAGGACTAGAAAGACTTCACTTGACTCTACATTAAGGCTGACAGATTTTTATATGATCCCACCCCTTTTCCCACTGTTTTCTGTCCAAGGGTCAATTATCCATATTATTCATATACTTGTTTTTACATGAAATTTATTCCCTTGATATAATTAAAGTCTATTCCATTACTATTTGGCTTATAGGAAAAATAAAAAATGGTGACTTCTTTCAACTAATGATTTGTCAGATGATGGTTTGTATATAAACTCTATGAGGTCAGGACAGGTAGTTGAAATGTGAACATTTCATGTATAGTGGGGTCTACTGTGCAGGTAAAATAATAACTTCATCTTATGTCAAATCAATGTCATGTCAGACACTGAGCACATCACCAAGAAAAAGTAGGAAAAATGAAAAGCTAATCAACCTGAGCTAGAATGGCATAGGAAAATTCTTGGGTGGTAAAACTTAATTTATTTATCAAGATCATTCTTGCAATTACTTCAGAATGAATGTCAATCTACATTTTAAAGAGTCTTTTTAGTTATTCAGATTGGTTAGTGACAATGCAAATTTTTGCCACTCCAAAGAACCATTTTCATGCATTGTGATGACTTCAGACTTCAGAAACTATTATCCAGTTATGGTGATATTAGAGGAAATTGAAAAAGGGAGCTTATCCCATATGGGTAGCCATAAAAATGCAATACCTGAGTAGAATACTAAGTAAATTTTAGGTATAAATTACATTTTATCCATGTGTATTTAACTGAGAAGGGAAAGGGGAATAAAATTTATAAAAAACTGAGTATTTAAATAAAAATTCAGATTGTAATAACAAGCAGACATTAAGTGCCCAATTAATATAATTGATAAGTGTTTGATGCTAGATTTGAACGTAGGTATTACTAATTCCAGGTTTAGACTTTTATCCACTGTTCTACCTACCTACTTAACTTTCAGCCAAATCTCTTTGTATGAAACTTCAGTTGTGTTTCTGAACTTGGTTCCTATTCACTTTCCATTACAGACACAGCACTACTTTCCACAACTTCCTGTTAGGGTGTCTGGGCCTGATCTCTCAGACCCACAGCCCTT
>JAQQSK010016092.1:0-10556 GCA_028658325.1 Potorous gilbertii | reverse complement strand
CTTTGTTCTCCCAGGGTCCAGGAAATAGCCTTGAGCAAACAGGGGTGGAACCCTTCCTCCCGGTGCCATCTTGTTCATGCCTTACCAGTCTCCCCTCAGTTTACCTGAGTCGTGACCAGTGAACGCCGTCCAAGAGGCTGGGGGTTGGCAATTCCCTTACAGTAATGTACTTAACAAACCTTAAAATGATAAATAAATGCTATTATTATTCATATTATTGATTTCAAATGATTACAATTAGATCATGGTTAATGCAAATAATGGCTCCCATGAAGGTGTCACGTTATTCAAGTTTGTACCGTATATTTCCATTGGGCTGGAACCAGTGATCACATTTTATTTAACTTTAAATAATGCAATTTTGAATTTATGCGACCACTTCACAAGATTTATTATTTGCTATAATCTGGACCTAGTGGTACATATAAAATGTAGCAACATCATAAACATCGATTGTAAACTCCTTGAGGGCAAACACTGCCCTTTGTTTATCTCCCCCCTACCTCCTTCCAGATGGTTGTATCTGGACTTGAAACATTGTGATCCTCCTAAGTGAGATCTTTAATTGTTAGAATGAATTTATTCTAACCTCCTACAGAGGAAAACCAAGGAAAAAAATAGATACAGATTACCTAATATCCAGGCAATGTTATAAAGCTGTATAAACACTCTTAGAATTATTGAATCAGCATATATGTCTTATAGTCACTGTATAGGGAAAAGAACCAGATCTCCAGTAGTACTGTAGGGCA
The DNA here is from genome assembly GCA_028658325.1 of Potorous gilbertii. Classification (NCBI taxonomy): domain Eukaryota; kingdom Metazoa; phylum Chordata; class Mammalia; order Diprotodontia; family Potoroidae; genus Potorous; species Potorous gilbertii. Next base: position 9,804 of record JAQQSK010016092.1, on the reverse strand, counting down.
GCAGTCCCAAGTATTTTGGGGTGATTGCCCAGTGGTTTTACATTATCTCCCTGAAATAAAGGTCTGTCTTGTAACAAGAATATTCTTCTAATGATGTTGTGTGGCTGTAAGTCTTGGAGCTTCATAATCACCTACAAATTAGAATTTAGGGTCACCCAAGAGGCAATGGATGGGTACATGGTGGGCAGGAAGCAAACCGTTATTAACCAAGAATTATATGCAAGAGATGTGCCATGCAGGAGATCCTCAGAGATGGATGACCAGGAAACAAGACAGGTGGGCATTATGTATTGAGAGTAAGGAATAATCAATGCATCCATTGCTTACTTCGTTAGTCTTCACATAACCTTAAGAGAATTAGAGACGCTTTACAGCACACTGCATGTGGAGAACTTGTGAGGGGACTTGTCCAAGAATTGCATAGGATCAGATAGATACATTGGGATCTGCATCCCTAAGAAGAATATATACATTGATGAGATCACAGATCCATCAAAGTATTCCTTCTCCAACATCCATCATAGTACCTCCCAGGTAGTGTTAAATTACTTCAGTTTAATGTTACAAATTTTTAACAAATGCATCTTTTGTGCAAGGCACTAGGTGAGGTTCTTGGCATATAAAGACAAAACCAAAAGATTTCCTTCCCTCAAAGGGCATGCATTATACTGAAGGGACACAACATTTAACACTAAATAACACAAAGGAGAGTCAGCAAACATTAAAAACTGGAGAAGGGTCTGGAAGGTTTGATGGGAAAATTGGCATTTTAGCTTAACCTTAAGGAAAGATAAGAATTCTGAGAGGCTGAGTGGAAGAGGGTACCCAGATGACAGGGATGGTTTTGTGCAAATGTGTGGAAGCAGGCAACAGAGTAGTAAATAAATCCAAGACATTTTGAGGAAGTTGTTGTTCAGTTGTTTCAGTTGTGTCCAACACTCCGTGATCCCATCTGGGATTTTCTTGGCAAAGACACTATAGTGGTTTGCCATTTCCTTCTCAACTTATATTACAGATGAGGAAACTGAGATGAACAGGGTGAAATAATTTGACCAGGATCACACAGCTACGGTGGCCCACCACCTAGCTGCCCCCTTTGAGAGGGCAGAAACCACTGAAAATTGAAGGAATGTTAGAAGACTTTGTGTAGGATGTTAGAAGGAAAGTTATTATAAAGTATTAGAAACCATTATAAATCTGACAAGTTGAAGTGAGTCGGGAGGAGTAGGGAGGCTATTACAGGTATGGGGAACTCCTTCAGAAAGTATATGGAGGTTGGAGAAAAATGTAGATTTTCTGAGTGATTAGTCGTAGTTCAGGTTAGCTAGAATATAGAGTGGGTAAAAAGGAGCCATGTGAAATAAGACTGGAAAGGTAAATTGGGATCATATTGTAAAGGGACTTAAATGGAAAGATGAGACATTTTATCCTTGTAGCAATAGGAAGCCATTAAGTTTTTGAGTAGGGAACTGACGTTAGGTCTGAGGCTTATCAGCAGTACATTGGCATATGTGCAGAGAATGATTTGAATAGGGCAAAAATTGGAAACTAAGGAGATCAGTTTGGAAGCTACAATGTAGGAGATCTAATCACAGAATGATGAAGTGTTAATATGGTAGCAAATATTAACATCCACTTGTCCCTTCACAAAATACAGTTAGTACTTTTCTTTATTGGAACTAGAGGAGGGTTGGGATTAGCTCAGGTCAAAATTGGATCACCATCCCCCTCCTCCCCAAGGTCCTTTAAAATGTTAGCTCTAGAGACAGTTCACTAATTTTAGCTAACAGGGGAAGAAGGAACTGGAGCTTAGGAAACCAGAGATTTCTCTTTCTTTCCCTCTAACACCATAAACCATGGTATATAGCAGTAGAACTAATGACTGGCTATTTCTTTAAAAAAAAAAATGCAAAATTGCAAGATTCTTAGTACTTGTGCAGATGCTTATTTTCTTTTATTTAATAGGGAAAGAGCTACGGCTTACAGTGCAAGTTGCTTCTATCATTTAACCACCACTCATAAGCCACCCCACCATCAGAATGACACCATTGATCTGTTCCTCCCCATTTAGACCCGTACCCTCCCCCTAGACCTGATACCCAGACCTCAACACCAGGTCTTCTAGAATCCATGCTTCCAATTCTTGGGAAGTTTGTATTAAATTAGATCTCCCATCCTCATAGGGCCCAACTCAGTTGGTGACAATGTATGTAATTTGTTTGCCTTAGTTTCCTCACCTGTAAAAAGGAGATAATAGCACTAGGTTCCATAGTTTATGTGAGGGCCAAATGAGATAACTGTAAAGATTCAGAACAGTGCCAAGCACATACTAAGTACTATATAAATGTTAGTTATTATGTAGGCCACTCTGTCCATTATATCTACTGGTGGCCCTAGATACCAGACCATCATTATATTTATATCCCACCCAGTTATTCTGTCTTTCCTTAACAGAATAAAACTCCCTTTCCTCTTTACCCTTTTCCTATATATGTTGTTTCTATTAGAATATAGACTTCTCAAAGACAGGGATTATCTCTTTAAAAATATTTCTAAGAGGATTCTGGGAAGATGGTGAAGTGGGTCAGAAAGTCCCAAGCTCTCAAGGTTTTTCTCCCACAAAAGATATATAATAGCATTTCAGGGTGAACAGAGTACGTATAAAAATAAATAAGACTAGGGGCACAGCAGGGGTCTTCCTGGGTCTATTTGAGAAGATTCGAAGAAAAGTCCCAGATTGAAGTTTGGTCCCTGTTAAAAGTAAACACCAGGGTAGGATCTGATTAAACTACAAGCTACAAGCCCTGCAGTTAGTTGGTTTGAGAGGCTGCCTTGGCCCCAGCCACCAGAACTTTTATTCACAGTACAGTGAGAGGAGTTGGTGGTCTGAGCTCTGAGCCCTGGGAAGATTGAGGAAACTCCTGTTGACAAGAACACCAGACCCAGCTGTGCTGTGAAGAGCTGTGGGGGCGAGAAGGAACCAGTACACACAGAGTGAGTACGGAAGCTGTGGGCTGGGACCCTGCTGGCTGGAGGTTGGAGGTTTGGCTTTGGTTCTAGACTAAAGGAGAGAACTGAAGATCTGGGGCAAGAAGCACCATCTTCCATAATCCAGGGCTAGAGGTGATTACAAAAAGTAAGCTATTAGCACAACAAATGCACAGGCAAAGGAGAAAGAATCCAACCATAGAAAGCTATTGTGGGAATAGGGAAGGCTGGGGTTCATCTTCAGAGGAGGATATTGAAGTAAAGAAATCCCCAGTGAATAATGAATAATGTTAAATGGTCACCTGCCTGAAAAGAGTTCATAGAAGATCTTAAAAAAGACTAAAAATTCAATGACAGCAATGGAGGAAAAACTAAAAAAAAAACGAGTAATCCAAAAAACCCAAGAAGATTATGAAAGGAAAGTCAACTTAGAAAAGAAGATTTAGAATCTTAGGAAAGAAAATGACAACTTGAAAATTAGAATTGGGCATGGTAAAACAAGTAAAATTATAAGAGAACAAGAAATAATTAAACAAGATATCAATAATGAAAAAATGGAAGAGAAAGTGAACCATCTTATAAGAAAAACAACAGATTTGAAGAATAGATCAAGAGGAGAAAACATAAAAATAATCAGCTTAATTGCAAGTTATGCTCAAAAAAAGAAACTTGATACAATAATACAAGAAATAATTAAAGAAAATTGTCTTGAAGCATTAAAATAAGGAGAGAAAGTAGAAATAGAAAAAATCCATCGCTCACCACGTAAAACAGATTCCATGAGGAAAACTCACAGGAATATCATAGTCAAATTCTGAAACTCCCAGCTCAAGAATAAAATATTAAAAGCATCAAGATTAGAACAATTTAAATATGATGGTGCTCCAATTAGAAGCACACAAGACCTAGTATCAGAGACATTAAAGGACTGCAGGTCTTGGAACACTATAAAGAGCAAAAGAATGAGGGTTCTGACCAAAAATATCATACCCTGAAAAGTTAAGCATTATCCTGAACTAAAAAAGTAAACATTTGATCACTGACAGACTTTCAAGACTGTCAAAAAACAAAACAAAACAACCAAACCTGAACTTAAAGGAAGATTTGACATACAAGAGCCAAGAGAAATATAAGGTACATACCATAGACTGATTATAAGGGATTCATAGGGACAGAATATTTACTTTTTATATATATAAAATGTAAAATAGATGTCTAAGATTCTTATTAATAATTGGATAACTCATAAAAAAAGTTTGGTGTAAACCTGAGTATAATATGAATTTAAAAAGTAAAACCATTTAGGAACAGCTAAAAAGAATATTTTATACAAAAGACATACAAGAGGTAGAATCAATACAGAGGAATTAGATGGGGAGGAGGGCTGGTACTTTCATCAGAAATGGGTTTAAGAGGGAACAATACATACATATTTAGAAGAGTATAAAAATCTTCTAAATTCAGAAGAAATAAAATCTTAGGGACATAAGGAGAGAGGAGAGGACAAGGGAAGGATATTTAGAGGGGAGGGAGAGTGAATAGATAAAAGGGTGTATATAGAAGGGTGTTTAGATTTGTGGTAATGGGAGGATCAGGGAGGGATCCTTGGAGGGACGTAGCAAGTATTAGGAGGGCAAGGCAGTGGGAAGAAGTAAAGTAGAGGAGGAAGAAGAAATAGGAAAAAAAGAGATATATACAACCAAAAAACAAAAATCAGGAATAGAATTTGGGAAAATATATGTTTCTATATGTATGTAGATATGTATATGTGTATATACATATATATATGTAGCTTTCGAGAAACATATCCAAACTTAATTATAGTCTTGGGGGTGGGGGGGCGGAAGAACAAAATAAAACTTACAAGGAAGCAAAGAAAAGGTGGACAGTTCTCAACACAATGTGTATTATTTATCATATAGGCTTTCTTGAAATGAAAATTTATTGTTATATATTTTGAATCCTCTCTTACGTTCTGTTATGCACATGACATGTTTTTTCTTTCTTACTTTGTATTCAAGTTCCAATATTTAAGTTTATGAAATGTTTTTGTTTCTTTTCTCTATTCTGTATTTAAAACAATTTCTATCTCTGATGTTAAGTACTATGCCTTACATAGTGTTTCAGTAAATGATCTCACATTTATTCATACACTATGGATAAAGTCAAAGTAAAGGTATTTATTTGAAAAATTAGAAAGCAATCAATAAACACTTATTTACTAGCACTTGGAATATATGGGTGTTCAGGGAAGACTAGTAATCCTGGTGTGAGGGTTGATGAGCCCTTTTCAGGGGTGCTCATCCACCTTTGGTGTCCAACAAGTCACTCAACTCTCATCTGTGACTCCAAAAAGCTGTTACATTTGGAACAGCCACACCCCAGTAAACCATTTTAGCAGACAAGCTAAACCAGATTGAAGATAACCTAGAGATCTCAAACCCTTGGGGGAGTTAGGCAGTGTGTCTATCACAAACATGTGAAGACTTTCTCTGGTGTTATGGGTAGATAAAAACAAATTTTTTTTCCAATGACCCTGAAGGTGACTGAATCAGGTTCTATGGAGTGCTTAGAGCTTGGTTAGACATCGAAGATGCCAAGACCATCCACTGTATCCTGAACCATCACTAGTATCTTGAATTTTGTCTTGCCATTAGACTCTGATGACTTTGGAAGAGAGAGTGAGACTGAGGACTTTTTACAACTTTGCCTCACAAATTCAATGTATGTGCAATCAAAATATACCACATATACTATTTTGCCATTTTTATCTTCCTTAAAGTCTAGTGATAATGGACAAGTGAAATGGACAGGTACAGATATACCTAGAGCTATACTCATAACCGTGGCCCAGACAACAGGGTTGTCTTTTAACAGCACTGAAGTAACAGTGGAATTTGGCAGCTTCTTGAGTATCTGAGTAGCCTCTTCTTAAGGACCATACAGCTCCCCTCCTAGAAGGAGAAAGGGGCTAGAAAAAGTGCCCTAAAAATCATCTGCTTTACTCAATCTAACACAGCTTTGCTTTGCAAGCAGGGATCCTACCCTGTTGCTGAAACAAAAAATGTACAAAACTTTTTGCAAAGATTATTCCACTCACCATTGGTACAGAAAATGTGTACTTGCTTATGGGCAACATGAAATCCAGTAGACCTGAAAGACAAACAATTCTTGTGAGGGAACTCAACACTCATCAATTTCAAATAGCATCCCTGAGTGGAACAAAGCTGGCAAATTAAGGCTAGCTCCCTGAATGTGGGGCTAGATACATATTTTTTTCTGGAGTGGCTGGAGTGCCAGGGAGTGCTGTGAAGTTGGCATACATTTCACAATCAAAACTAACCTAGTCAACAATCTTAGATGTCTCCCAAAAGGAGTGAATGATAGGCTTCGGACAATGTGATTATCACTTGCAGAAAAGTGCCATACAACCATCATCAGTGCCTATGCTCCCATCATAATGAACCCTGATGAAGTCAAAGACAATTTTTAAGGATACCTGGACCCTTTCAACACTCATATTGCAAAAGAGGATAAGCTTGTAATTCTGGATGACTTTAATGCTGGAGTAGGCACAGACTATCAGACATGGCAGAGAGTCCTTGGGAGGAAAGAATTAGAAACAGCAAGTCATTTACTGCTGAAAAATTTGTGTCTCATGGGTTTCTCATGACCATCACTGTCTCCATTTACCTAAATTCAGTTTGTGGATGGGCCCTCACAGCAAACCCTGGCAATTAATAGACAATGTTATTGTAAGGAGAAGAGATAAACAGGATATGAGTGATGAAGGCAATGTGAGGTGCGGATGCTGGAATAATTATAGTCTTATCTTTTCCAAGCTAAACATTCATAGTCAAAAAAGGTGGCAGCTCCAAAGCAAGACAACTACCAGAAGACTTAATGTCAACAGATTAAAATGCTTCATGATGAACACTTTATTGCTAACTTTGAGGGAAAGCTGAACCAGTAAGAGGTTGGCAACAACAGAGCAGAAAAGAAATGGGCAGCTTTCGGATATTTGGTGTACAATATCACATTTACTCATCTGGGCCAGAACACTCACAAATATCAAGATTGGTTTGACAAAAATGATGGGAAAATCCAGAAACTGCTAAAGGAAAGATGACAGCTCCACAGGGTTTACCAACAGCATAGTTTATCTGTCTCTAGAAGTCACCATTTTATACCTTCAAAAGTAAAGTACAAATAAAGCTTAGAGAGATAGAGGATTCTTGTCTCAATAAGAAGGCAGATGAAATTTAGTTTCAAGTGAATAATGACCATCCAATTCACATTTATAATGCCCTGAAGGCTACTTATGGGCCAAAGACCAATGATGCATCTCAGCTAGTCAGTGCAGATTGAGCCACATTGATTAGTGATGATGACTATGATCATGGACATCATTCTAGAGAAATGAACTGAACACATCCATAGCATCTCAACAGACAAACAATGCTGATGGGACTTGCCTTGTACTTTAGGTTGAAGTCAATCCCTCTTTAGCTGAACTTCATTTGAAGGAGAGGTTTGAATGCCATTTGGCTCTTCTAGTGTGGCAAAATACTTCGTATTGATTCTATTCCAGCTGAGATTTACAAGACAGAGGGTCCACTTCTCATACAAAAACTGACTGAAATCTCCTGGTCCAGGAGTTCAAGGATGCCTCCATTGTCCATCTCTTATAAAGGAAAAGGAAATAAGTGGTCTTATGACAACCACGAGGGTAGAGTGTTTCCCTCCTAGTCATTACTGGCAAGGTTATTACCAGAGACCTCCTTAATTGTCTAATCCTTTACCTGGAAGATGGTCATCTACCTGTGAGTCGGTGTTAACTTCAGAAAAGGCTAAGGAGTGGTTCAGTGTTTGTTGCCTAAGAGCTCCAGGATAAGCGCCAGGAGCAGGAAAGAGGTATGTATATAATGTTCATTAAGGACATGCCAAGGCCTTTATACTGTCAGTCATAAGGGCTTGTGGAAGATCATGTTGAAATTTGTTTGCTTGGAGAAGTTCATCAATATTGTATACTAGTTTCATGATAGCCTGCTTGCCCAGGTTCTGGATAATGGACAAAGCTTTCACACTTTCCCCACTTCCAGTGGAGTAAAACAAGGCCATGTGCTTGTTCCCATGCTTTTTTAGCATGATTTTTTCCGTGATGTTGTCAGATACCTTCAATGAGGATAAAAACTGCATCAAGATCAGCTACTGTACTAATGGTAAATTATTTTACTTGAAAAGGCTACAAGCCAAGATAAAAGTGGCAGGAGAGTCAGTGAGTGGCTTTTTGTTTGTAGATGATTGTGTACTTGGCACAGCCTCTGAAGGTGAGATGCAATAGAGTATGAATTGATTCTCTGCCATTTGTGCTAATTTTGACCTGAAAATTAACACTGAGAAATCAGAGGTTCTCTACCAGCCAACACCATGCTATCCATAAGTGGTACCACTGGTTACAGTAAATGCAAAAATTTTGAATACTGTGAAGAAGTCCACTTACTTTGGCAGTATATTTTCCAGGGATGTACACACAGATGATGAGGTTGATGAATGCATTGCTAGGGCTAGCTCAGCATTTGGGAAGCTCTGGAAGAATTCCAGAGATGTACACATAGATGATGAGGTTGATGAATGCATCGATACAAGGACACTCTCAAGCTCTCTCTGAAGAACTTTGGAATTGACTGTGAGACATGGGAGATGCTGGCACAGTACCACCCAGCAGGTCATGCCCACATCAAAGAAGGTGCTGTATTCTATAATAAAACCAGAATTGTAGTAACTAAAATAAATTTGCATATCTCCACTCCAAGTGTTCATATGGATTATTTGTGTCCTACCTGTGGCAGCCAAGCTCATATTGCTCTGATCAGCCAAGTAGATACACTATACTTTGACCCTGACATAGTGATGTCATTTTGGTCCTATTTGAGCACAAAGGACAATAACATTTATCAGTAAATACTGTGTTCCAGGTACCATGGTTAACATTGGTGACATAAAAAAACTGAGGGGCGGAGCCAAGATGGTGGAATAGAAAGACTCACCTATGCTACGTCTGAACCCACAGCCCATAGATTTCCTCTAAAACAGAACTCCCAAAAAATTCTGGAACAGTGGAAGCCACGCAGCAACACAGTGAAGGAGATTTCTGTTCCAGAGAGCCGTGAAAAACTGATCCCAAAGGTCCATCGCACCCCAGACCAGAGCGGAGCAGAGTGGAGCCCTCCCCTGCCCCGGCCGCATGACACCAAGAGGAGTGAGCAGATCCGAGCAGGCGTCAGGAACGGAATTTCTAGCGGCCGCGAAGGTCCCTCCACCCACAGATGCACAGGTCAGTGAGAGAGATGGGCTGAGAGGGGAGTGGGGTGTCTCCGGGACTCGGACCCTCTCGGGAGGCAGCAGCAGCAGCAGAGGCAGAGGCAGAGGCAGCAGCGGCCAGAGGCTCCCGAAGCAGGCTGGAGCTCAGCAACACCTCCATTAAAAAAGGTCTCTGCATAGACCCCCTGAGGGAACTGAGCCTGGGAGGAGGCCCTGCCCCCACCTGAGAACCTGATTTAATCTTACCCTGAATAGCAGCCAGGCCAGCCAACAAAAGCCCTGAGGCTGGGGAGCAGCATTTGAATCTCAGACCCTAAGGACTAGCTGGGCGGGCCTAGGGCCAGGGGTGGAGAGGACTCTCAGAAGTCAAGTAACTGGCTGGGAAAATGCCCAGAAAAGGGGAAAAAAACTAAGACCATAGAAGGTTATTTTCTTCAAAAAATGATTCCAACCTTCATCTCTGAAGATGAAGAAGAAGAAAACTGCTTACCA
>JAQQSK010016091.1:0-10556 GCA_028658325.1 Potorous gilbertii | reverse complement strand
TTTTTTTTCAAATTAAATTATTTTGTTTTCACTGTTCAACAATCACTTCCATATATCTTAGATTTTTTTACCCTCCCCACTCCCTCTCTGAGATGGCATACAATTTTATATAGATTCTACACATACGTTCCTATTAAATATATATTGCATAGAAGAATTAAAATGAATGGGAGAAACCATAAAACAAAACAAAACATAATTCAAAAGAAAATGGTCTGTTTCTATCTGCGATCCAGTCCCATAGTTCTTTCTCTGAATGTGGAAAGTGTTTTGCTTCAAGAGTCCACTGGAAATTTTTTAAGTGCATGCATTTCAATGAAGTACTAACTACCAGAAAAATTCCTCATACACTGTAGTTGTTGCTGTATACAAAGTTCTCCTGGTTCTACTCCTTTCACTCAGCATCAGATCATATAAGTTTTTCCAGGTCTCTCTGAAGTCTTCCTGTTCATCATCTCTTATAGCACAATAGTATTTGATTACATTCATATAGCATAATTTATTCAGCCATTCCCCAATTGATGGGCCTCCCCTTGATTTCCAGCTTTTGGCCACCACAAAGAGTGCTGCTATAAATATTTTTGTACATGTGGAACCCTTTCTCATTTCTATGATCTCTTTAGGATAGAGTCCCAGAAGTGATATTGCTGGGTCAAAGGGTATGCACATTTTTGTAGCCCTTTGGGCATAGTTCCAAATTGCTCTCCAGAATGGTTGGATCAGCTCACAGCCCAACCAACAATGAATTAGTATTCCAATTTTCCCACATCTTCTCCAACATTTATCATCTTCCTGTTATGTCATGTTAGCCAATCTGATAGGTGTGATGTGGTATGAGGTCTCTATTTTAGCAAAGCCAGATGAACTGAGTTCAGATTCTCTGTTCCTTGCAACTTTTGCAACCTTGGGCAAAACCTTAGCCTCCATGGCCTTCAGCTCCTCATCTGTGAAATGAGTTGTTATTTTGTAGTTGAGGGCCCGTGTCGATCCTCAGTCTGTGACCATGGTCACAGCCATGGTTCCTCAGTTGGGTGGGTCTAGCAACCAGGGTGAAAAGATTATCTCCAGCTTCTCAAAGAGAACATGGTATATGGAGGAGGAGGAGGGAAATAGGGGCATGTTAGACTTTTCCTTGGGAGGGGAATGTAAACATCATTGAATGTAAACTGATGGGACTGGAAGTATTGCCTTTTCTTCCTGGGCATCCCACTTTCAGACCAGGAGCCCAAAGGTTTATGTTAATTGCATGAAATAGCTTTATTTTGAAATATGTTCTCCAATCTATTAGGTTTGGATGTATAATTCAATAAGCATTTTTTATTCTTTTTCTTTTCCCTTTGTCCTTCCTAATGATTACTAACATTTATATAAGGTATGGAGGTTTCTACACTGATCTCATTTGATTCTCATAATAACTCCATGATGTAGGGGCTATTATTGATGCCTTTTTACATAGAAATAAACTGATGCTGAGAGGTTAAAGCTGGAAAGGAACTTAGAGACTGTATGCTCATAGGCACGTAGGAGTTAAATATCAGGGGAATTTGAACCCAAGGTTTCCTGATTCCAACTCTGACTCCCTACCCACTACACCAGGTATTTAATGCTTTCAGAGAGTTTAAGTGCCAACAGCCATTAACAAATGCATTTTGGAAGAAGAATTTCAAGTCTGATTAGGGGAAAACATTCAGTTTAACTTGAAAATTCAGTGTGTGAGAGCCCTGCTAACTCCTCAGTGATCATCAGCTCTGTAAATAGGCATAAATATTTTCAGTGAGATATTCTATGCTGGAGAAATGCTAATGAATACCAATTAAATAAGGAAAATAATAGTAAAACCTAGGGGAAGTCGAAAGTCCCAATGAATTGGATGTGAATTGTTATTCTAGCACTCAGACATTCCCTGTATCTACAGCCAAACTGAATACATTCACTGGATGTCCTGAGAAAGATGAACTCCAGCTCCCGAGACTGCTGTGTTAGAGGATGGATGTGTAAGATGCTAATGTTTCTCAAGGTGTGAGCATCTTCCTTCATTAGAGAGAAGGCTTAATGGTGCTCCTAGGTACTTGGTTCTCCTACTCTAATGAGATTCATGAAGAATACGTATTTGGATCTTCATTTACATCATATGGGTCATCAGTAGTAGTATCCAAACATCAAGGCCAGGGAGTTAATGCTGTCATAACATAGTAGAGGGTCAGGATTTTTGGAGGCAAATTTGACAGAATACATTTTGAGCAGCTAGATGATGCAGTGGATCTGGAGTCAGGAAGACCTGAATTCACACACTTACTAGCTGTGTGACTCTGGGCAAACCATCTCACCCTGTTTGCTTCAGTTTCCTCATCTGTAAAATAAGCTGGAGAAGAAAATGGTAAACCACTCCAATATCCTTGCCAAGAAAACTCCAAATTCTCAATATTTTATTTATTGAGACATGGCCTTTATGGGTGTTTGTGGCCTGGATCTAAACTTTAGATTTATTCTCAAGGGTACCACATCACGGGATCTATATAGAGTCTGACATCCCTTGACGCTGAGTCACTTCAGAATGAAGCAGATACTGGCTAATGCTAATATTATCCGGCTAGCTGCACTGTAATTGACCTCTGGGTCTTATTATTATAATTGCTCTAAGACCAGTGTTAGAATAATAACTGACATTTATATATGAAATTGATGCTTCTCATAGCGTAACATCTAAATTCATAAAGAAAAATTAGCTGAATTGGCAAAAAAGGATATAGATTATAATACAATAATTGTGGGAGACATTAATGTTCCTTTCTAAGAATTAGAGAAAATTAACAGAAAGAAAAACAAAAGGATTATTGAATTGTTGTAGAATTGGAGGAACTATCAGAAAATGAAGAATTAAGATTTATGGATGCTTCTGATAAAACTACTTGAAAATATATCTACTTTTCAGCACCATATGACACCTGTGCAAAAATAGAATATGTTAGGTTATAGAGAAATTGCAAGCAAATTTAATTAATATCAGTGGCTTTAAAACTTATATGAAAATAGGGTCACTAATCTGTACAGAAGGATCTTGTGGGTTGCATACTGATTTAGTTCTAAAATGTAATGTTATTTATATCTTATTGTATTTTTATTTATTTTGTTAAATATTTCCCAATTATATTTTAATCTGATAGAAGCTGTCCTTAGGAGTGTTATAGCCACATGTGGCTCACTCACTGTATGTCTGACACCTCTAATTTACAAAACATAAAACACACATAAAAATGTAATCAACCCAGGGAATGAAACCAACCGGTAAACTTATATGGACACTTAATCATGAAATCCTAAATAATGGATGGGTCACAGGAAAAATCATAGATACAAGTCGATGATAATTATTGTAAGGCAAGATAACAAGATTTCTGGAATGTCGCTAATGTAGTACTCATGGAAAAAGAATTGTGCCTTTCAAAACATATATTAATAAAATAAGGAAAGATGATATTAATAAACTGAATATGACTTTAAGAATTAGAAACTAGTAAATTTAAATAAAGCAACACCATCTTACAAAAGGATAATCTTGAAAACTGAAAGATAGTAAAAGTAGAAAATTATATATATATATATATATATATATAAAACTTGTAAACAAAATTAAATAGTTCTTTGAAAAGGTGTAACAAAAGTGATCAACCTTTAGTCAATCTGATTAAAAGGAAGAGTGAAGAAAATCAGTGTAACAAAATTAAAAAGATAAAATGACAAGAAGAAATTAAAAGTTCTATTGCAACCTCTAGCACAGTTGTATGAAAACAAAGGAAGAATGCAAAAGCAGTAGATCATTTCCCTTCAAAAATATAAAATACTCAAACAGAAGTACCACTTTTCCTTAAAACTTTGATAGAATTCTCATCTAAATCCACCAATTCCCAAAATTATCTCTTTCTTAGTTCCTTTTCAGATAGTTATGTTTCTTTTCTGAGATTGTTGGTTTGAGCATTTTATATTTTTGAAGGTAGAGCTCTATTGCTTTGTACTCTCCTTTTGTTGTACAATAAGGGTATAATAGGTTCTACTAGAACTTTTAAGGAATAATAAATACCTATATTTGTGTTGCAGTGGATAGTGTCAGACATCTTCCTGAGTTCAACTCTGTCCTCAGACACTTATTAGCTGTGTGACCCTGGACAAGTCACTTCACCCTGTTTTCCTCAGTTCTTCATCTGTAAAATGAGCTGGAGAAGGAAACAGCCAACCACCCCAAAGGCAGTCAGAAAGAACAGGGCATCAAACAACAATAACAAAGACGTTGGTGCTGTGTTAAGTACTAGGGGTTCCAATACAAGCAAAAAGAAAGTCAGTCCCTGCCCTCATGGAGCTTACATCCCAATGGAAGAAGATGACATACAAAAGGCAAATGGAAAAGGGGTAAGCAGGAAGGTGCCCATGAGCTAGGAGAGGAATGGAGGTTGGCCAGCCCAAGTTCTGACCCAGAACGAAAGTCTCAGCAGGGACTCAAGCAACGGAAAAAGGATGTCGGCATGACTGAGGGATGCTCCAGGGGAGACAGCCAAAGGCAGAATGGACAGGTGATCTGCCACTGCTAGTGACGTGGTATCAGGAAGAAAATACTGTTTGTACTGGTTAAAAAATTAGAAATGGAACTGAACAGGTAAAGAAGAATCAGAAATCAATGATAGAGGTTCAATTAACCTGAAAATAGAAGCTATTTGTCCACGAATTTTCTGTTTGATGAGAATCCCTGGGAATAAATACTAGAGAACCTGGCAGAGGTTAGGTCCAAACCATCATCTCATACTGCATTCCATAAAATCTGAAAATGGGTATGTGACCTTAATGCAAAAGCTCCTACCATAGAAAACCAGGGGAAGCAGGTGTCAGACTTCTTACACCTATGGAGAGGGGAGGGATTCTTAACCAGACAAGGACAGAGGCAAAACACAACAATATTATTACATGAAATTGAAGGCCTTTTTACACAAATAAAATTAATCCATTTAGAAGAATAAAAATCTTTGTATCCAATTTTTTTAGATAATGATTTGCTATCCAAGATAGACAATTATCAGAAATATATACTTCTACACTTATTTACATGTACATATCCAGGTATGCACCCACACATACGTGTGTGTGTGAATGTAATATGTATAAAGTCATTTGCCAATAGACAAGTAGTCAAAAAATATGACCAGTTATCAAAAGAAAAACTGCCAACTAATAAGCAAAATGAAATTCTAAATACTCTTGTGGTTTCACCTTTCACCCAGCAAACTAGCCAAGAAGCCCAAAGTTGTGGAAAGAGAGGCACCATAATGGTTGTTGATGGGAATTGCCCATTCTGGAAAGCAGTTTAGAATTGTCCAAATGAAGGAACGGGAACATCCAAACCCTTTGACACAGATTGCACTGTGAGGCACATACCCCAAAGAAGTCACTGATGAAAAGAAAGGTCAGAGATTTAGAGCAGCAAGTTTTGCAGGTGCCCCTTGATTCCAGGAATGGCTGAATGAACTGTTGTACCACATTGTAAGAAGTAATAAGCATGAAGAGAGCATGGAAAATCTTAAATGAACTGATGCAAAAGGAAGGAGGTAGAGCCAGAAAAACGACAGGGATGACTAGAAAAGTTTGAATGGAAACAATAGTTACGGAATGTTGCAAAGGCCTCAGACAAAAAATTTTAAAGGACAACGCCACACTCTGTGCAAGTAGGGGCTGTGGAGGAGAAGCCTGCCTAGCAAGACAGATTGGTTTCCCTGTGTCTTGATTGGTTTTGCCATTTTTTCCCCTTCCTCTTGAAAAAAAATATTATTTTTAAGGTTCTCTGAGAGGGGACAAAGAAAGATAAAGAGGGGAACACAGGCAATGTAAAAACAAAAAAAATCCATCAAAATCTATTGAAAATATTATAGGACTTATAGAAGTAGTCATGTCATTTCCTATTATTTTCAGTTAATGCAAGCTAAATAAAAATCATTTTGTTTTGGTAATTTTAATAAAGGTGTTTTTGTTAATATATTAGCATTGAAACTGATTTCTCAAAGCAGTATGGACTTTGTCATGACAACTAAATAAAAAGAGTTGTTTTTACAGGTGATAAAATGCTATGACTATTGAATACTTCTGACTACATTTGAGGAAAAACACATTTAAAAACCATTTTTCCTTAGAAGATGAAACATATGCAAATATAGCCTAGTCAATTAAAATCCCAGAATGACAACTGAATAAGGAGCTGATGATGGTGGATCTCCATCATCAGAAAAAGAAAACACAAGATGCTTACCAAGAGGGAAAATAGCGATGCCATGGATTTGCTTTCTCCTGATTGCTTTATGGGAGGAAATCAGTAATCAGTGTCTTCACTTCTGTATCAATGCAAAGGGGGAAAAGCTGCCTTATTTTGTTGGGCAATGTGGCCTCTGGCATTTAAAGTTGGCTGATTGGCTTCAAGATGAATGAATAGGATATGCTGTTCCCGAGGATTGTGGCCCATTTGGGAATGTTTATGTGGAGGGTTTTTACTTTAAAATGTCTCTGAATTCTAATGATTTAGGAAGCTGGGAAGATGGAGGCCAAATAGTCTTCCTCTGTCTGGCATTCTAGAGGTGGTCAAGAAGTAGAGCTGGGAGCCATAGTGCCCAGCCTTTCATTTATAGAGGGGGAAACCGAGGCCCAGAGAGGCCAAGTAATCTAGAAAAAGACAGAGCTGGGATTTTAAACTGGGGGGTGATGGTGCTGAAGAGTGATCAGATAGGGCCTTGGAGCTCTCTCTGGGAGACAAAATCTAGATCAAACAACTGCAGGGAAGTAATAGAGTCTGTGGAGAGAATGTCAGGAAGAGCTAACATTTTGGGGGCATTCTCAGCCTCTTTTGCACTTGCAGGTTTTGTATCTTTAGAAAAGAGGAAGTTAAATTTATAGCTTTGCCATCCCATCCATGGTTTGTGTGATAACTCAACAGACTTTTAAATATGGTTGCAGGCTTGATGACCCATTCTATGGCCCGTATTAGGAGCAAAATATTGTTGGATAGTCTGCCAAAGGAATTGCAAGTCTGAAAATGTTGAAAAAATGACCAATTTAAGCCCTTGGAGAGTCTCATCTTTGTCCTTTTTCATAAGAACCCATAAATTTTGGTTGTAGCTTACCTCCTCACCCCCTACAATGCCAATGGTCTTGGCTAACTGGTACTTAAAATTCTTTGAAGACTTTGTGCTGGTCTACCCCCTTCCCACATCCTTCTCTCACTGGGTTCTTTGCTTTGGAACTTCTTCTTGGCCATAATTGGCAAGTTGTTTACGTAAGGCACTCCACAGGACAGCTCATCTGGCTTGGTTCTTGTGCTCCCCATATCCTCTAAAGACCTCTTAAATGTTCTCATGCTTTATTATATTCAGTGATTCTCTGATTGCCATTGTTGCTGTTTGAGACTATTTTGGGTCCCTCATCCCTAATTCTTCCTCTTCTCCCTTTTCTCATAGTCTGCCCTTTTTTTATTTTTTGAAGATTATTTTTTCTTGTTAACTGAACATTCTCCCAAGAGTTGACGTGGACAAGAAAATTTGGAAGCTTGTCATCTTCATTGGTTTATTTTGATGTAAAAGAAAATCAACACAAAAAAGCATGAACTGTAGAGCACTCTGCATTGATCTTGCCTGGATCTGTTCTCCTGGGGCATGTCAGGGAGAGCTGCTGTCTTTGTTTGCTCTCTGCCCGCTGCAAGTAAGATTCCTCTCAGTGACATGGCACATCTTAGTAGGAAGAGACCATATTGTTGTCTTCATGTTTTCTTGTGTAGACTCCTCTGTATTAATGTTGGTTACATCTGCCTGGTGAAGTGTAAGCTGCCTTCTCTTAGCATATGACCCCTGCCTTTTGTGCAGGAGCATCGTTAATGCCTGTTGGATTGAACAGAATATAGGAGAGAACAAGAACCAGGAACTGCTCACCCCACTTCTCCATTTTCTAATGATGACTTGCTCTCATTTACAAATCTCTTTCTGCAACTTCTTCTGCCTCCAAAGAATATGCTTAAAATGCCCTGGTGCCATCCCATCGATTTTTCCATCTCTTTTCCATCTCTGAGGTTTTTTCCATTGTTTCCGTTTTTCTAGGGTGTCAAGCTTCATTATGTTGACTTGGATTCTGACTTTCCTGGTGCACTCAGGTATTCATGTTCATTGTACTTGTTATTTCCAGAGCAATGGTGGCCACAGGAGGTATAATGAGACTGTAACATGTATGAAACCACCCCTCACCATTCCCTTGCCTTGTATCTCTCAAATTTTAGGTACTCACCGAGCCCAAGTCTATGTAGTCATGGCTGATGTGATGGGTTTTGCTTCATCCCACTCATCTACTGAATTTTTCTCTAACCATCTGTTGAGAGTGGAGCTTCTGGTTGTGTCAATATATAGGGTGTGCATGTATTTCAGTAGTGTATTTGACTTTAAATAGTCTTCAGGGTGTTGTGACTTGTTTAGTCTACAGCTTTTTCTTGTGTCATGTCATGGAGGGCTGGTGCATTTGTTGGTGTACTTGCCTAATGCAAGGTCCCCAGGTAAAAGACACTGGAGGGTCCACTTCTGGGTGTGTTGTGATAACCTGTACAGGAAGAACTTTAGAGAGACTGGGGCATATATAAACAAATATCATTGGTTTCTTCCTCTACTAATCATGTGTTTAAGAAGGGAGGATTTTCAAATGGCTCCATCCTGGGAACTGACAGCCCTTCAAAAAGGCACCAGTGGCCAGAGCCTTGGATTTCCTCTCTTCACTTGCCTTTTGGGCAATTCTGCTTTTGGTCTCACTCCCCAGCTTTGGCGATCAATCTCTCTAGAAGGGAAGAAGTTGGTTCCTCCCACTGAAGCTAAAATGTGGCCCATGAAATGCCTTTGGCCTCCACCTTTGTTCTCCAGCCTTTTAAGTTTTGAAAGGTCAGAAACAAGGAGTGACCCTTGGGAGCCAGCCCAGTAGTAGCTAAGGACTCATATGGTCAGGGTGTGTCTCCACATGAACTTGGTGGGTCCAATGTCCCAAGCCTCCTCTGCCTAGAAATTGAGGTGCCATAGGAACAGGAGTGTTGAGGGAAATGTTTATGTTTGTAAAAGCTATTAGATGTAAAAAATTTAATTGGGACTGGAGGCTATATACGGACACTTAACAGAGGCTGTCAAGTAGCCCACTAGAGAGGGGGGGCCCTGGAGTCAGAAAGACCTGAATTCAGATCCAACCTCAGACACCTAAGAGCTGTGTAACCCTAGGCAAGTCACTTCACCTGTCTGCCTGTTTCCTTGACTGAAAAATAGAGTCATAACATCATTCATTTTCCAGGTTTCATATGAGGATAATTGTAGAGTTAGCCTGTAGTAGCCCGTCTGCCCACCATTGTCTGCTGCTGTACACTCGCTCTAACCTCACTCCAGACAAGCCTGATCCAGGCCTAGAAGCCAAGAGCACTTTTGATGCAAAGGTCAAGCTAGCTTCTGGCCAACTTCCCGCATGGCTTGTCATCTCCAGGCCTGCTGCCTTTCCTTGTCTGGTCTAGTGCTTCAGGTGCTTCCTGAATAACACAAACAGATAAACTCGATGTTGCTAGAAACTGTATTTACTCTATTAGGAAAATTTATTTCTATATTGAGAGGAGTGCTAGAAGGGACAATGTTTTATTCAAAGGAATGAATCCGGAATGGTGGAATTTCTGGTATTGAGATACTTGGAGGAGGGAAGAGATTTTCTAGCAGACTTTCTTTTTTAGCACCCTCCAAATCATATTACCTACAGTCTGTATACAAGGTACTATAGAGTGTAGGATGTGTTCAGGGAGGACCAGTACCTTTGGTGTGATGGCTGCCAAGTTCTTTTCAGGTTCTTTCCACATTTGGTGTCCACCTGCTCTGCCTAACTCTCACCTGTGGCTCCAAGAAGCTACAACATGTGCAGTGGCCACTCCCCAGTAAGCCATTTCAGCAGATGGACCAGACCAGGTTGAGGGTAACCAAGGGTTTTCAAACCCATTAGTGAGTTGTGGGGTGTCTACCCCAAGCATGTGAAGACTTCATCTGGTGAAATGGGTAGATGAGAACAATTTGTTCCAACAGCCAAGAAGGCAGCTGAAGCAGGTGATGTGGAGTGCTTAAAACTTAGTTAGACATGGAAGATGCCAAGATTATCCACTGCATCCTGAGTCATCCAGAGTCCAGCCATCTTGACTCTGTCCTGCCACTGGATTATGATAACTCTGGAGGAGAGAGTGAAGCTCATGACTTTGTGCAATTCTGCCTCACTTAAATCCAATTTACACACAAATCAAAAGATATCACCCATATCATTTCATTATTATGCCTCAAAGTTCTGTGGCAACAGACAAGTGATGAAGCAGTAAGTGCGGATACACTGGGAGCTGTAGTCACAACCCTGCACACAGGAGGCCCAGGCCATAGGGTTGTTTCTCACTGGAAGTAGCCATGAGACTCAGCAGCTCCCTGGGTGTCTGAGCAGCCTTTTAAGGATCATACTACTCACCTCCTGGTGTGAGGAAGGGAGCTAGAAAA
>JAQQSK010016090.1:0-10557 GCA_028658325.1 Potorous gilbertii | reverse complement strand
TTGTTCTTGCTACCAGGAAATAAGAAATACAGGTAATGGGGAATAGAAAGTTATCTGGCCCTACAGGACAAAAGAGAAGATGGGGTAAAGGAAGGGAGGGAATGAAAGAAGAGAGGGCAGATCGGTGATATGGGTAATTAGAATGTTCAGTGTATTGGGGAGGGGGGAGGGAACAAATGGGGAGAAAATTTTGGAACCCAAAATCTTGTGAAAATGAATGGAAAAAGTTAAATAAATAAATTTATTAATAAAAAAAGATTCAAACAAAAAAGAAGCATAATTGATCTGTCAAGAGAATCAAGGATATTCTCTAGACCTGTAGAATTGGAGGAGGACATGGATATGGTCACATAGGATAGCATAGTTGGGTGGGATCTATATCACTGGAAAGAATGTCAATATGATGACATCATCTATCCATCACAGAAAATTATTTTCAAAATATGCTTGTCATAAATATTAACCAATAATTCTTCCTTGTTATAGAGGGTCATTTGATTCAATCTCCTTTATAGTTGAGGAAACAAATCTAAAGAAACAAAGTCCAGACAATTATTAGGACAAGATTTCTTGATCTTCTGACTTAGAGAAAAGCATAATTCTAAATTCATAATTCTAATAGAGAAAAGAAAATTCTGGTCCAAGTTATGGCTCTCACTCAATCTTGGACATGGGTGCTACAGTCAAAACTTTATTAGAAAAAATATTCTGATTATGAAGACTTGTGTTTCTTAAAAGAGCATCATCACTTCCTGTGACATGTGACTTGGACATAACTGGTGGATGTTGAAGTGGGCACAATGTCTTTGCAACAAACAATGGCTATTAATACATGCAGATAGTTTACACAATATATTTAATCTTCACGTCAGTAAATGAGAGTTTAATCTAGACATCTGGAATCCAAAAGAAAGTGCCACTACTTTTTTGAAGTGAGTTAGCTAGAGTTAAGGAGGATCATCAACTTGGTGTCTGGTGATAAATAATGAGTAAAGTGAAGAAAAGAGACACAGTGAAAGTCCTCTTGGAAACATAAAGGCATTCATTACACAGCCTATCCAACCTTGGTTATTTCTGGGGAAAATAGAAACCAGGAGGGTGAAGTAATTAATGCCTATGAGAATTAGAAATTTCATAGAAGGAAGTCATAACTATTACTGCCTTGTAATTCAAATAGCTGAAAAATTCATGAATCTAGAAACATAGTACCTGTTTCATTCCTGAATCCTCAGTTTGTGAAATAGAAGAGTGATAACATGTAGGCTTAGGGAGCTGGGAAGCAGGGACTTATTTTCACTGAACACTGAGGATTACACGCGCACACACACACACACAGACACACACATAAGGGGTGGGGTAGGGTCTTTTTCATTACTTTAATACTAATGTGAATACTCTTTCAGTATTTTAATACTAACCTGAAAGAAGAAAAATATCTGGGTTCACTAGCCATTTTGACTAAATGCATTCTTACTCAATTCACTGCCTACACTTACCTCTCAGGGTTATGAAGCTTCTTGTACATATTTGAGGAGAGAATGTAACCTTTCCATTATGGGAGTTTATCTTTGGCATAGTTCTGGAGGAGATGTATGAGGAGTCTTAAGTGAGGAAGGAGAGCTCCTATCCATGCCAATCAAGTCAAATAAATATGTCAGATTTTCCATATTTTAAGAGAAATTGGTAAAGAGGTAAGAATAAATTTTCCTCAAATAGATTTCCTTTGCATGTCCAGTGTCTGGGGAGAGATGGGTTGAATACTTTGAAAGAAACATAGCCATAGACTTACATGTGTTCCAGAGGCTAGAGTTGTTCAGTATTATACTTAGAAATTACCAGACTTATTCATACTATCATATTGGAACTAAATTCCACTTCAGTTTTTAGAGCATTATAGTAATGAAATTGTCCCTTTTAAGTGGTTACTTCTTAGGGCCAGCCGCATTCTGAAGCCAAAGTATTTCCTTGGCTAGAATTTCTTTTCTGGGAAATCTCAAGTTGTGAAGCAGGCAAATGAATAGTAGACTGGAAAGTGGAGTATGTGGCTACAGGATCATCTACTTGAAAATGTTCAGCAAAAGCCACACTACTGGTTGCTTGGAGGAAGGAGAAGCAGAAAGGAACATTTCTTAAGTACCCGCTATGTGCCAGGAACTGTGTTAAGCACTTCACATATATTATCTCATTGGAGCTACACAATGACCCTGAAAGGTAGAAGTTATTACCATACTCCTTTTATAGTTGAGGAAAATGAGACAAATTAGTAAGCTACTTGCCCAGGCTCACACAGTTAGTAAATATCTCAGAATAAATTTGAACTCATTTTCCTGACTTCCAGGATTAATATTTTATTCGTTGGTACTTAGTTTCCTGGGCAGCTCATTATTAGCATTTCTACTTTGAAATTATTAAAAACTTTCTGGTCATATTGGGTGTCCATTCATATGTTAATTTCAGGTGAATTTCTTTTACAATTTTTAAATGAGATTCCTTAGGAGAGGAATGAAGGAAACAACTAAAAACAAAGAATAGAGTGCTGGAATAGGAGTCAGGAAGTCCTGTTCGTAAATCTGTTTTTAGCACTGTTAAAATCTGTTCTTAAACACTAGCAAACTATGTGATCCTGGGCAAGTTATTTAGCCTCTTTTTGCCTCAGTTTCCTCATCTGTAAAATGTGGTAATAAATAAAAGTATCTAACTTCCAGGGTTATTATGAGGATAAAATGTGATAAAATTTGCTTAGTTTTTTGCAACTTAATGTTATATAAATTCCAGCTCTTCTTCTTCTCCTTCTTTGCATTATTTCTGGAATGCTTAAATTGTCTACTCCACATCTGGGATATATATTTTGCATAGAGTACTTTTTACATAACAATGAACAGATGAAATAAAATAGACAGACTGATAGCAATTCCCATCAACTGAAGTGCCACTTCTTGTATGACACATTTCTCGATGTCCCCAGCAGGTAGTGATTCTCCTGCCCAACAAACTATCCTTGCATTTAACTTGTATGCATTCTGAATACAGTTAAATATGTACATGTTGCTTTCCCCATAAAATATAAGCTTCTTGAGAATAGGGGATGTTACAATTTTGTGTCTCTGTCATCTAGCATAGTGCTTGGCATATAGTAGGAATTTGTTTATTGATTAATTGAATAATGCAACATGAAAAATATATCAATACTCATTTGACCAACTGCCAGGTTCTTAATTTTTCCAATCATCATTCATGACAATAGGATTCAAAATCAAGAACATAAAGCACTAAAAATGTGCCAGAAACTGTACTAAGTGCTAGAATGCAAATTTATGCAAGAAGAAAAACAGTTATCTCTCCTTAAGGAACTTACATTCCTAAGGAATGATGAAAATACATGAAAGGGAATTGAAAAAGGTACTCATGCTGGAGGGCATTATGGTGAAGTCCAAAGAAGTAACAAGAGAGCTATAAATATGACTTGATTTGGCATTTCCTCAAAATGGAGGTTCCAGAAGGAACTCATCGATAGGATGAGGTCGTATGGACAGAGGCATTTTTCAGGGTAAGAAGTTAGTTGATGATGAAATATGGAGAGTTAGGAATAGAACCATATGAACTGAGTGCAACAATATTCTGCATGCCCTTTCCACACTATCTGGAAGTGGGTTCCATACAGTGTAGTTCTCAGTTTCCGTAGTGGCTTTAAAGTAAACTTTCACTATGTCTGGAGTCCTAGATGTCTCGCAGATGAAGGAGGATGTCCTCAAATTCCTTGCTGCAGGAACACATTTGGGGGGCACCAATTTGGAATGGTATATCTACAAAAGAAAGAGTGAAGACATCTATATCATTAGCTTGAAGAGAACTTGGGAAAAATTTCTGCTCACAGTTTGTGCCATTGTTGCCATTGAAAACCCAGCTGATGTTAATGTCATCTCATCCAGCAACACTGGCCAGCGGGCTGTTCTAAAATTTGCTGCTGCCACTGGCACTACACCTATTGCTGGACATTTCACACTAGGTATCTTTAGTAACCAGATCCAGGCAGCTTTCAGGGAGCCCCACCTCTTGGTGGTCACTGATCCTCAAGTAGATCATCAGCCTCTGACTGAAGCATTGTATGTTAACCTTCCAACAATTGCACTGTGCAATGCAGACTCCCCACTGTGCTAAGTGGTCATTGCCATTCCATGTAACAACAAGGGAGTTCACTCAGGGGGTCTGATGTGGAGGATCTTTACCTGTGAAGTCAGTCCTACATATGTGTGGCACCATCTCCAGTGAACACCCATGGGAGGTTATGTCTGATTTTTACTTCTACAGGGATCCACATTAGATTGTAAAGATAGAGCAGGCCACAGCTGAGAAGGCAGTGACACAGGAGGAGTTCCAGGGTGAGTGGACTGCACCAGGCCCAGAGTTCACTGCTACTCAACCCAAAGTGACTGATTGGTCTGAGGGAGTACAGTTGCCTTTGCTGCCCATTCAGCAGCTCCCTACTGAAGAATGGAGTGCTCAGCCAGCTACTGAGGACTGGTCTGTGGTTCCTATTTCTCAGGCCACTGAGTGGGTATGAACAACCACAGAGTGGTCTTAAGATTTATCCCAGATATTCTAATAATGGAAAAGTGGTGATGGAAAATAAACATTGATTTCTTTTTTTCTTTTATTTATTTTCAGTGTTGTACAATCACTACCATATAACTTGGATTTTTTTTCCCTCCCTCCTCCTCTCTCCCTCCTACCTCCTCCTTCCCTCCCCTAGAGGGCATAAATTTCATATAGTTTCTACAGATACATTCCTATTAAATACATTTTCACCATAATCCTGTTGTATAGAAGAATTAAAATGAATGGGAGAAATCACATGACAAACCAAAACATAATAGAACAGAAAATGATCTCCTACATTCTGCAATAGAATTCCATAATTCTTTCTCTGGATGTGGAAGGCATTTTGTCTTAAAAGACCATTGGGAATTTTTTAAATCCTTGCATTGCAATGAAGTTCCAAGTCTACCAGAAAAAACTCTCGCACACTGTGGTCGAGGCTGTGCACAAAGTTCTCCTGGTTCTGCTCCTTTCGATCAGCATCAGATCATATAAGTCTTTCCAGTCCTCTCTGAAGTCTTCCTGTTCATCATTTCTTATAGTGCAATAGTATTCACTATTCATCACATTCATAAACCATAATTTCAACCATTTCCCAATTGACGGTCAACTCCTTGATTTCCAGATTTTAGTCACCACAAAGAGTGCTGCTATAAATATTTTTTGTTCATGTGGGACCCTTTCCCATTTTTATGATCTCTTTGGGATACAGTCCTAGAAGCTGTATTGCTGGATCAAAGAGTATGCACATTTTTGTAGCCCATTAGGCATAGTTTCAAATTGCTCTCCAGAATGGTTGGATCAGCTCACAGCTCCACCAACAATGAATTAGTGTTCCAACTCTCCCACATCTTCTCCAACTTCTATCATCTTCCTGTTTTGTCATGGTAGCCAATCTGATAAGTGTGATATGGTATCTCAAGAGTTGTTTTGATTTGCATCTCTCTAATCTGTAGTGATTTAGAGCATTTTTCATATGACTATAGATATATTTAATTTCCTCCTCTGAAAACTGCCTGTTCATATCCTTTGACTATTTATCAATTGGGGAATGACTTGTATTCTTGTACATTTGACTCAGTTCTTTATATATTTTAGAAATGAGACCTTTCTCACAGACACTAGCTTAAAAATTCTCTGCCAGTTTTCTGCTTCCCTCCTAATCTTGGTTGCATTGGGTTTGGTTGGGCAAAAATTTTTCAATTTAATGTAACCAAAATTATGCATTTTACACTTCATATTGCCTTCTATCTCTTTAGTCAAAAATTCTTCCCTTCTCCATAAATTTGATAAATACACTATTCCTTGCTCCACTAATTTGTTTATACTATCAATCTTTATACCTAGATCATGTACCCATGGGGACTTCATTCTTGCATATGATGTCAAGCATTGGCCTATTCCTAGTTTGTGCCACACTATTACCCAGTTTTCGCAGCAATTGTTGTCAAACAATGAGTTCTTATCCCAGAAGTTAGGGTTCTTGGGTTTATCAAACAGTAGATTGCTATATTCATTGCCTACTATGTCTTGAGTACTGATCCCATGCCACTTGTCTACCCTTCTGTTTCTTAGTCAGTACCAAGTGGTTTTGATAATTGCTCTCATAACAGAATTTGAGATCTGGTAGAGCTAGGCCAACATCTCTGGCATTTCTTTTCATTAGTTCCTTTGATACTCTGGACATTTTATTACTCCAAATGAATTTTGATATTATTTTTTCCAGATCTAGAAAATAATTTTCTGATAGTTTGATTGGTATGCCACTAAATAAGTAAATTAATTTAGGTACAATTGTCATTTTTACTATATTGTCTCAGCTTACCCATGAGCAACTGATGTTTTTCCACTTACTTAGGTCTGACTTTATTTGTGTGAAAAATGTCTTGTAATTTTGTTCATATAGTGCCTGGTTTTGTTTTGGCAGATAGGCTCCCAAATATTTTATAGTTGTCTACCCTAGGTTTAAATGGGATTTCTCTTTCTATCTCTTGCTGTTGGGCTTTGTAAGTCTTTCCAGGCGTCTGTGAAGTCTTCCTCCTCATCATTTCTAGTAGCATAATAGCATTCCTTTACATTCATATACCAGAACTTGTTCAGTCATTCCCCAATTGATGGGCATTCACTTGATTTCCAGGTTTTGGCCACTACAAAGAGAGTTTCTATAAATATATTTGTACATGTGGGACCCTTTACTATTTCTATAATCTCTTTGGCATACAGTCCCAGAAGCAATATTGCTGAGTCAAAGGGTATGCACATTTTTGTAGCCCTCTGGGCATAGTTTCAAATTGTTCTCCAGAATGGTTGGATCAGCTCACAGCTCCACCTACAATGAATTAGTGTTCCAACTCTCCCTCATCTTCTCTAACATTTATCATGTTCGTGTTTTGTCATGTTAGCCAGTCTGGTAGATGTGATGAGTTACCTCAGAGTTGTATTGATTTGCATCTCTCTGTCAATAGTGATTTTCCATTTTGTACCTCATAATGTATTTCTCTATCACTTGTTGCATTAAAATTTCTCCATTCTACATAAATTTGACAAATACACTATTCCTTCCTCCCCTAATTTATATTTAGTATCAATCTTTATACCTAGATATTGTATTCATTTGGACTTTATTCTTCTGTATCGTGTCAGGCATTGGTCTATGCCCTGGTTCTACCACACTGTTCCAGGTTACCTAGCAATTTTTGTCAAACAATGAGTTCTTATCCCAGAAGTAGGGGTCCTTGTGTTTATCAAACAGTAGATTGCTATAGTCATTGACTACTTTGTCTTTAGTTCCTAATGTTATTCCACTGGTCTATCCATCTGTTTCTTAGCCAGTACCAAGTGGCTTTGATGATTGCTGCTTTATAATACAATTTGAGGTCAGGTAACACTAGGCCACCTTCCTAAGCATTTCTGTTCATTAGTTCACTTGATATTCTGGACCTTTTGCTCTTCCAGAAGAATTTTAATATTATTTTTTTCTAGCTGTGAAAAACAATTATCTGGTAGTTTGATTGGTATGGAACTGAATAAGTAAATTAATTTAGGTAGAATTGTCATTTTTAATATATTAGTTTGCCCTATCCATGAGCAACTGACATTTTCCCAATTTGATCCGACTATTTGTGTGAAAAGTGTTTTGTAATTGTGTTCCTATACTAACTGGATTTGTTTTGGCAGGTAGGCTCCCAAATATTTTATAGTGTTTACTGTAGTTTAAAATGAAATTTCTCTTTCTATCTCTTGATGTTGAGTTTTGTTAGTAGTATATAGAAATGAAGATTTGTGTGGGTTTATTTTGTAACCTGCCACTTTACCAAAGTTGTTCATTATTTCAAGTAGTTTTTTACTGGATTCTCTGGGATTCTCTTAGTATATCATCATATCATCTGCAAAGAGTGATAACTTAGTTTCTTCTTTGCCTATTCTAATTCCTTCAATTTCTTTTGCTTTTCTTATTGCTACAACTAGGATTTTGAATACCATATTGAGTAACAGTGGCAATAATGAACATCCTTGTTCCACCCCCAATCTTAGCTGCATGCCAAATTAATTCATTGATCTCCTCTTTCTCTATATTATTCATGTAGGCATTAAAAGATATAACACTTCCCCTAAGAACTGATTTTGCAATATACCATAAGATTTGGTAAGTTTGTCTCATTAGTGTCATTCTCTTGATGAAGTTGTTGATAATGTCTATAATTTGTTATTTAACCTACTCGTTCCTTAAGATTAGACTGTTTAGTTTCCAATTAATTTTTGGTTTATATTTCCATTGCCTTTGGTTACATATAATTTTTATTGCATAATTATCTGAGAAGGATGTATTGACTATCTCTGACTTTCTGTACTGGATTTTGAGGTTTTTATGGCCTAGTACATGGTCATTTTTTTGTATATGTGCCATGTACCACTGAGAAAAAGGTATATACCCATTTTATCTCCATTCAATTTTCTTGAGAGATCTGTCATATCTACCTTATTCAGAGTTTTATCACCTCCTTAACTTCTTTCTTGTTTATTTTGTGGTTAGATTTATCAAGGTCAAAGAAGAGGAGGTTGAGGTCTCCTACTAGCATAATTTTGCTATCTATTTCTTCCTGTAACCTCCTTACCTTCTCCTCTAAGAATTTGTACTTGGATCATATATGTTTAGTAATGAAATTGCTTCATTGTCTGTGGTGTCTTTCAGCAGGACATAGTTTCCCTTCTTTATTTCTTTTGATTCAATCTATTTCTACTTTTGCTTTGTCCGAGATTAGAATTGCTACCTCTGCTTTTTTTTACATCAGCTGAAGCATAATATATTCTGCTCCAATTTTTTACCTTTACCCTGTGTGTATGTCCCCATTTCTAATGTGTTTCTTGTAAACAACATATTGTTGGATTATGGTTTTTAATCCATTCTGCTATCCATCTCCATTTTATGAGAGAGTTCATCTCATTCACACTCACAGTTATGATTACTATCTGTGTCTTTCCGTCCATCCCCTTTCCCCCCATTTATACTTTTAGTTCTACCTTCTCTCTTGTCCTCCATAATAGTTTTAATTTTTACCACTGCTTCCCTCAGTCTTCCCTCCTTTCTTTTAGTCTCCCTCTATTTAATCCCCTTTTCCCTTTACTACTTCTTCCCTTCCTGTAGCCTTTCCTCCCTTTTCTTTCTCCCTTCCCCTCCTACTACTTATAGAGCTACTTGTATTTCTATACTTAACTGAGTTTGTTATTCCCTCCTTGAATGCAATCAAGTAAGAGTAACTCTCAAACAATACTCATCTCCCTCCCCTGTTTCCCTCTAGTGTGATGTATTTTTGTTCCTCTTCTTGTGTTGTAATTTACCTTTTTCTGACTCTTGCTTTTCACATCTCCCATTAGAGTGCATTTGTATTCTAAAATCACATTTTTATGATGACATCATTTACTTTATACTGCTCCTTCTATTTATGTATATCCCTTTTAGATATTATTATAAATATACAATTCTCAAAATTAACAAGTAGCACCTTCCCTTATAGTGATGTAAACAGTTTGCCCATATGGACTAACAAATTTTCTTCCTCCTGTTTACCATTTTTTTATGCCTCTCTTGCGACCTACATTTGAAGACTGAATTTTCTATTAACCTGCGTCCTTTTCATCAGGAAGATCTGGAAATCCCTTATTTCATAGAATGTCCATCTCCTTGCCAGAAATATTATGCTCAGCTTTGCTAGGTAATTGATCCTTGGTTGTAGTCCCAGCTACTTTGCCTTATAGGATATTGTATTTCAATCCTTCCCATCTTTTAAGGTAGAAGCTGCAAGGTCAAGCTGCAAGGTACAGTCAAGGATTGTAGCTCCTTGATATTTGAATTGTTTCTTTTAGGAAGCCTTCAGTATTTTCTCCTTCACTTGATAATTCTTGAATTTGGCAATGATATTCCTTGGTGATTTTAGTTTGGGATTCCCTTCATGTGGTGAAATGTGAATTTTTTTTTGATGACTATTTTGCCCTTTGGTTCTAGGACTTCTGGGCAATTTTCCTTGATTTCTTGGAAGATATTGTCGAAGCTCTTTTTCCCATTAAGCCTTTATGGTTGACCAATAATCATTAGATTTTCTCTCTTGGATCTGATTTCCAGATCAGTTGTTTTTCCATTTAGATATTTTACATTTTCTTCTCTCTTTTATTCTTTAGATTCTCTTTTACTGATTCTTGATGTCTCATAGAGTCATTAGCTTCTACTTACTTGATTCTAATACTAGATTGTTTTCTTTAGTTAACTTTTGCATCTCCTTTTCCATCTATCTAATTGTTTCTTTCTTTTTTTTTTTTTGCTTTTATTATTTTATTTATTTATTTATTTTTTTAAATAAATTTATTTAACTTTTTACATTCATTTTCACAAGATTTTGGGTTCCAAAATTTTCTCCCCATTTGTCCCCTCCCCCCTTCCCGATACACTGGACATTCTAATTACCC